>JAODAL010001368.1:107500-234841 GCA_025379985.1 Phyllomedusa bahiana | reverse complement strand
TACAAAAAAAATTTAAAATCCGGGACACATTTTTTTAAAAAATCATCCACCTTTTCTTTTTTTAGCATTTTTTCCAAAATGATTACCCCCTTTTATTTTTCTTTTAAACATATATGCAATTTTTTTTTTTCCCCATATAATATTACATTTTTTTTATGCATATAGTTTTTTTTAAACGCCACCCCCCCCCCCCCCCCCTTTTTTTAGTTTTCAACTTTTTTTATTTTTTTTAAAATTTAAAATTATGTTTTATATTTTTTAATAGTGTATCTATTAACATTTTAACAATGCACATATGAATATGTTTATAATTCTTTTTTTATTATGCCCATTTTTTTTTTTTTTGTAAAAATTTATTTTTTTTTTTTTCACATATGCCTTTTATAATAGGTTAAAGTTTTCACAAATGAATCCGAAATCAAACAAAACACACTGTTACTATAGTACTAATTTTAAAACAACATGGTGACTGTTTTGTTTACTATGAAAAAGCATTTGATTATTTTGTTACTATTGCTTTCATTGAACCCGTTCCTATTTAAAGCCCATCCTCTTCCTATGTCTTTGTATGTATCTGATGAAGCAGGATTTTATACCTGCGAAACCCAAATTTATTAATAAAAATTTCTTAATCCTCAAACTTATTTTTGAGCCCTGTAACCAGCATTCATTTTATCAGCGCTTCCCGAAAGCCGCTCCACTCCAGCGTGAAGATTATCTTTTCTTCTAGCAATTGTTCCACTGACCAAGATTATAATGTATTAGAATATATGAATATGCTAATACATTACTAAGTGTTAAAAAAAAAATTAAAAACAGTTATCCCCTCATGGGATTATAAAAAAAATATAAAAAAAAGTGTAGAAAAAATAAATAATAAAAATAAATATCTAATAAAAAATAATTGTGACACATTAGACACACAAAAAAAATCCGACACATATTAGGTATCTACACGACCGTAATAACCTTAGAATTAATCTAACATTTTAATAAGTTGTGAAATGTGAATGGTGTAAAAAAAAAAATGAAAAAAAAATTCTACAATAATTTGTAAGTGAACTTAAACTATTCCATCAAAAAGTACAACTTGGCCTGAATAAAACGAGGCCTCATACAACTGCATTATTGAAAAATTTAAAAAGTTATGACTGTTGAAAAGCAAGGAGGCAAAAACAAAAAAAGATGTGCAGGTCATTAAGTACTTTTCCGGCGTTGGGCTAAAAGGGAACCTGTCACATGGGTTATGCCCCCCTTTCTGAGACAGCACAAGATAGGGGGGAAGAGACCGCTGTTCCCAGCACTGTGTCCTTTATTCTGTAAGATGCTGGAGTTTTAGAGCATTAATACTCAAATCTTATTCATGAGCAGGTTTTTAGCCCTGCCCACCAAAGGCTAGCTTCGCCCACTGACAGTCACATGTTTCTACCTATTCAAAGTAATAGGTTTTTTCAGTTGAGGGGCGGGGCTAAACTTCAGGTGGGCTGGTTTTTAAAAAAATTACTCTTTATATTGACTCTTTTCTGGCTGAAAACTGCAGATTTTGAGCATTAAATACTCTAAAATTTTCAGCATCTTACAGAATAAGGGACACAGCGCTGAAACAGCAGGTCTGACACTAACTTGTGCTGTCCTCAGCCAGGGGGGCAAAAACTAATGTGACAGATTCTCTCTTGAAGCGGTTTAATGTACTGCTTTTTTTTTTGAGCAAAGGAGTGCAGGGGGGCGGTCTTATTAGTGATTGAAAGCTAAATTTTTATTATTATTATCATTTATTTTTGGAGCGCCCTTGATTCCAGGGCGCTGTACATTTCAGGGGGGTTTCATAAATAACATTGGTCAAACAATTTACTAAGTGACTAACAACTGGTACAGGAGGGAGAGAGGTCCCTGCCCGCGAGGCTTACAATCTACAGGGAAGGGGTGAAAGACAGAAGGTTTAGGGCAGACATGTTTGTGGGGCGGAGGGGTGCAACACGGTTAATGTTGGTTATAGGCAATCCTGAAGAGGTAGGTTTTTCAGGGTTACGTTGAAGCCAGTGAGAGGGGGAGAGTCCTAGGTTTGGGGCAGTGAGTTCCAAATTGTGGGGGAAGCACGAGAGAAGGGCTTGGAGACGGTTATGTGAGGAGGTGAAAGAGGAGAGCAGAGGAGAAGGGCCTGTGAGGAGCGGAGGTAGCGTGAGGGGAGGTATTTAGAGATTAAGGCAGAGAAAGGGTATCTCTGTATTTGTGTTTAAAGTAAAGCTTAACCACTGATAAGACCACTTACTGGACTCCTTAAAGGGATTTTGTCATGAAGTAAAATTGACGTAGGAAGTTTGAAAATTAAATAAGCCCCAGTTTTCTGCTGTACTTTGAGCCTTTGAACTGTTGTAGACCTTTTCGATAAATGTATGAACAGTTGCATGCCAAAACTTGCTACATTATGTGGCAAACACGGCACTTGTGAATGAACCAATGATCCAAAGATATGTTATGCTATGTTGTGCCATGTAAGGCGTAGCACACGTCAGACTTATGAACCCATATACAACAGTACAATACATACGGTCGCATTCTACACTCCTCTATATTGATTTAGAACTGATGTGTCGGTGCCAAGTTTCATACATGTCGCCCTATATATTGTCACGGATGCCCCTGCAACCCTCATCCTGGGTCGCAGGCGCATCCGTGCCCCACTGCTGAGTGGCGCTGCGACCCGCATGTCAGGTTGCGGGCGTGCTCTTTCCTCGATCTGTCCCCAGGGCTAAATACCCGACCACGCTCCTGCTGCAGCCTCTGTCCTGTGGCGCGCGTGGCCCGGCTCCCTAGGGTGTGCACGCGCCGGCAGTGTTAAATTTAAAGGGCCAGCGCACCGGTGATTGGATATTGCCAGTCGCTGCCCCTATTTAAGCCTGCCTCTTCCTGGTTACCCTGACGGATCTTTAGTGCCATTAGCCTACTGAGAAAGCATTTCTGAAGTCTTGTCTATTACCATGTATCGTACCATTTGCCTCCGTTCCTTGACCACGAATCTTGCCGCCTGTCCTGACCTTCCTGCTTGTCCTTGACCACGAACCTCTGCCGCCTGTCCTGACCTCACCGCCTGTCCCCGACTATGTCTACGCCTTACGATTTTGTACCACGCTAAACCTCGGCTGCCACCGCAAGCAAGTCACGTCAGGGGTAGCGACCTGGTAGACTCCCGCCGCAGCAAGTCCATCCCGCTTTGCGGCGGGCTCTGGTGAAAGCAAGGACCTACTTAGATTCTGCTCCCTGGCGTGGCTTACGCCATCGCTTGCGGTGGTCCAGAGGATCCAGTACCATTGCTCGTGACAGGAAGATCCGGCCATGGACCTAACCACCATCGTGGCGCAATAATCTCAGCAGATCCCCCAGCAGGCCCAGCAGCTCAGCCATAATGCAGAAGTGCCTGGCCACCCAGCAGCAACAACCCGCTCCTGTGGCATCAGCGGCTTCCACACCGGCCGCTGGTCCAGGGTCTGTCTGTCCATGCCCTCTAAGTTTGATGGGGACTCCAAGGCTTGCAGAGGCTTTATCACTCAATGCTCGCTGCATGTCGAGTTGATGGGGAACCAATTCCCTACTGAGAAGTTGAAGGTCACATTCGTGGTCAGCCTTCTTTCTGGGAAAACCCTGGCCTGGGCTAACCCTCTGTGGGACAGAGACGATCTGGTCATGGCTACCCTTGCCGCCTTCCTCACCGAGTAACGCAGCGTGTTTGAAGAACCTGCCCGAGTCTCTTCTGACGAAACTGCCTTACTGAATCTATGCCAAGGAGACTCCTCAGAGGGCGACTACGCGGTTCCGCAGTTCCGCACTGGCTTCAGAGCTATCATGGAACGATGTGGCATTAGCTGCCACCTTTAAGAAAGGCTTCTCCAGCCAGATCAAGGATGCCTTATCCACCCGTGATCCCCTTGTCTCCTTGAGTGACCTTATCTCCTTGGCCACGCGAATTGATATCCGTTTTTATGAACGGCGAGAAGAGCTCCGCCAGGAACGCGAACCTGCCAGGGGTCGCCGTTTTCCCCGCCTAGCTCCTGTATTCCAGAGGCCACCACAGTTGTCCTCCCTGCCGGCTACAGAGGAACTCATGCAAGTGGACAGAGCTCATTTGACCCCACAGGAGCTGACCCGGCGATGTGAAGAAAATCTATGCCTCTATTGTGCCAGCCCCGAACATTTGCCCTCTTCGTCCTCAGTGTCCGGGAAATGCATGCACCTAGGATACGTAGGAGAGGCGTTCCTAGGTGAGAGCAAGTCCTCTCCTCGTTTGACCATGTCCGTGCTTGTCGGATCTGGTCCGGGTGTTCAATTCCAAGTTTCTGCCTTCCTGAACTCCGGTTCGGCTGGAAATTTCATGGATGCTGCCTTGGTGTCTAGATCCAACCCCCCCCGTGGTCCGTCTGGAAAAGCCTCTTGTCATCTCCTCTGTCAGTGGGGAGATCCTCCGTGACCCGATTCAGTACCGTACCGAGCCCTTGCTCCTTCAGGTAGGGGCACTACATAAGGAGAAACTGGTGTTTTATATGCTCCCTTGGTCCTCCTCGTCTGTCCTTCTGGGTCTTCCGTGGCTGCAGCGGCACGCCCCTGTGCTTAACTGGGAAACGGGAGAAGTCTTACATTGGGGGCAAGGTTGTCGTTGTCTATGTTTGGTGGCTCCCAGCCCGGTGCTTCCCACTTCTTCGATACAAACCAAATAATTAGCAGGACTTACTGCTACATACCAGGAATTTTCAGTTGTGTTCCCCGAGAAGCAAGCTGCGACTCTACGTCTGCACCACCCTTACGACTGCCCAATTGATCTGCTGCCCGGCACATCTCCGCCTCTGGGCCGAGTCTACCCGCTGTCAGTACCCGAGAAGCAGGCTATGTCGTCCTTCATTAACGAAAATCTCCAGAAGGGATTTATTTGGAAGTCCTCCTCCCCTGCCGGGGCTGGATTCTTCTTCGTAGAGAAGAAAGACGGGTCCCTACGGCCATGCATCGATTACCGAGGACTCAACAAGATTACTATTAAGAATCGGTATCCTCTGCCTTTGATTACTAAGCTCTTCGACCGGCTTCGGGGAACCAGGATATTTTCTAAATTGGATCTGCGGGGAGCTTATAATCTCATTCGTATACGATAGGGGGACAAATGGAAGACGGCTTTTAACACCCGCGATGGGCACTTCGAGTACCTAGTGATGCCCGTTGGTCTCTGCAACGCTTCAGCAGTTTTCCAGGAGTTTGTCAATGACATATTCCGGGACCTCCTGTATTCCTGTGTCGTTGTCTATCTGGACGATATTCTAATTTTCTCCCCTGATCCGGAATCCCACATAAGCCATGTACTATAGGTCCTTCGGCGTTTGAGGGCTAACCTCCTCTATGCCAAGCTTGAAAAATGTCTGTTCCATCAGGAAAGCCTTCCATTCCTCAGCTACATTATTTCAGACAAGGCCTGCAGATGGATCCTGCCAAATTGTCTGCCGTCCTGCAGTGGCCAAGACCCGTGGGCCTCCGAGCCATACAATGATTCCTGGGCTTCGCCAACTATTATAGACAGTTTGTGCCGCACTTCTCCTCACTAGTATCTCCTATAGTGGCTTTAACCAAAAAGGTAGTAATCCGAGGTTATGGCCCACCACCCTGCGGAAGAAGCTTTCCTCAAGCTGAAGTCTGCGTTCGCCTCCGCCCCGGTACTCAGACGGGCGGACACAGAAAAACCCTTCTTTTTGGAAGTCGATGCCTCCTCGGTGGGAGGAGCTGTACTTTCTCAAAAGGGTCCCAAAGGCAAGACCCTCACATGTGGTTTTTTCTCAAAAACCTTTTCCTCTGCTGAGAGAAATTACGCTATCTAAGACCAGGAATTACTGGCCATCAAGCTAGCCCTAGAGGAATGGCGCTATCTCCTGGAGGGGGCTCGACACCCGGTCAATATTTACACCGACCACAAGAACCTCCTCTACCTCCAGACGGCCCAGCGCCTAAACCCGCACCAGGCACGATGGTCTCTATTCTTTTCCAGATTAAATTTTCTGATTCATTTTCGCCCCGCGGAGAAAAACGTCAAAGCCGATGCCCTCTCCTGTGCCTCTGACGTGGTAGGAGACGAACCAGCACCACGGCATATTATCCCTCCCAAAGGCTAATCTCTGCTGCCCCCATAGAAATGCAGCGAATCCCTCCGGGCAAGACTTATGTGCGCACGGCTCTACGAAAGAAAATATTGCATTGGGGACATTGCTCTCGAGTGGCAAGACACCCGGGATTGAAGAAATCTTACTCTCTTATCTCCCGTTTCTATTGGTGGCCCAGTCTGGCCAAAGACGTTCGTGAATTTGTGGAGTCGTGCACTTCTTGTGCCCGCAACCATTCTTCCCATCTCAAGCTGGCAGGTCTGCTGCAGCCACTGCCTATTCCCGATTGTCCCTGGACCCACGTGGCCATGGATTTTATTACTGACCTCCCGCCTTCCTCTGGTAATACAGTGATCTGGGTAGTCACGGATCGCTTTTCCAAGATGTCCCATTTCATCCCTCTGCTCCTCGTTTGGCCAGCATATTTTTTCAGCATATTTTTCAGCTACATGGGCTGCCCCGCCACATAGTCTCTGACCAGGGGGGGGGGTCTAATTTGTTTCTAGGTTCTGGTACTCCCTCTGTAACCAGCTACAAGTAAAATTGGATTTCTCCTCGGCCTACCACCCTCACACCAACGGGCAGGTGGAGAGGGTTAACCAGATACTAGGTGCCTACCTGCGGCACTTTGTTTCTGCTTGTCAGGACGACTGGGCCAATCTGTTACCTTGGGCAGAATTTTCATATAATTCGTTAGACTCCGAGTCTGCCAGTGCCGCCCCCTTTTTCATTGTCTACAGGTGACATCCACGCCCACCCCTCCCCCTCTCTGTGCCCTCTTAGGTCCCGGCTGTGGAAGATTTGGTCCAGAACTTAACTGCCATTTGGAACCAGACACGCCAGTCTCTACTCCGGGCTTCCACTTGTAAAAAGATACAAGCTGACAGAAAGCAAAGACCTCCTCCCATCTTCTCTCCTGGTGACAAGGTGTGGTTGTCGGCGAAGTATATCTGCCTCAAGATCCCTGGTTATAAGCTTGGTCCCCGGTTCTTGGGACCGTTCGAGGTGCTGAAACGCCTAAAACCAGTGGCCTACAAGCTCCGCCTTCCTCCCACTATGCGGGTCCCGAACTCCTTCCATGCCTCTCTTCTGAAGCTGGTCATCCTAAATCGTTTTTCTCGGAAAGTTGTTCCTCCCACTCCTGAGGCTGACGCCACCAATGTCTTACTGTAAAGGAAATTCTGGACATGAAAACGGTCAGAGGGAATCATCTTTTCCTCACTGACTGGAAGGGGTTCGGGCCCGAAGAAAGGTCCTGGGAACCAGAAGACCATATCCTGGACCATAATGTTATCCGGAGATTCCTTCAGGCCGGGGTGGGGGGGGGGGGGAAAGGAGGGGGTACTGTCACAGATGCCCCTGCGACCCTCATCCTGGGTCGCAGGCGCATCCGTGCCACGCTGCCTGTTCCCCGATCTTTCCCTCGGGCTACTTACCCGACCACGCTCCTGCTGCAGCCTCTGTCCCGCGGCGCGCGTGGCCCCGCTCCCTAGGGCACGCGCGCGCCGGCAGTGTTAAATTTAAAGGGCCAGCGCACCGGTAATTGGCTATTGCCGGTCGCTGCACCTATTTAAGTCTGCCTCTTCCTGGTTACCCTGCCGGAGCTTTAGTACCATCGGCCTACTGAGAAAGCGTTCCGGAAGTCTTGTCTATTACCGTGTACCGTACCATTTGCCTCCGTTCCTCGACCACGAATCTTGCCGCCTGTCCCCGACTACGTTTACACCTTATGATTTTGTACCACGCTACACCTCGTCTGTCTCCGCAAGCAAGTCACATCAGGGGTAGCGACCTGGTAGACTCCCGCCGCAGCAAGTCCATCCCGCTTTGCGACGGGCTCTGGTGAAAGCAAGGACCTACTTAGATTCCGCTCCCTGGCGTGGCTTACGCCATCGCTTGCGGTGGTCCAGAGGATCCACTACCGTTGTTCAGGACATATATCAGTCTTCTCAGCTCCTCCTGCCCTATAACATACTGTTTGCGGATCAGATCGCATGATCACTGTGATAGGTATGAGCAGAATTCCTCTCTACTTGCACAATCCACTGCACTTCAATGGCTTTTCCAAAATTCATTACGGCACTCATGACATTAAGCAGGAACCCCTATGGGTCCATGGTAGAGGCACATCATTGCATTAGGCCTGCATTGTATAACCTACACTAACCATATGGATGATGTACACATACAGGTTATTCAATTACATCATCACTTGTGGGGCCACAAATCCCACTAAGGATTTGTCATTACATCACATTTGTATTCTCTGTGACTTGTTACTGTAATTTATCTCACCACATTACACATTACCATTCTTTCAGCGATTTCCTGAAAAAAGCTTTTCAGCTGTAGCCAACCTTATCAACGTCAAATGGCGTTAAGGTTCATGAAATCTATGGGGAGGTAACAATGTGTCATTTTAACAAAATGGCACAAGGCAGGTTACATCAGTGATGTGTTCCAAATGTAGGAAACACTTTTTTGACACTTTCTGGTAAGACTGCAGCTCAGACACATTTTTTCCCCCTTTTTTAGAGTCTGGGTCATGTTTAGAAGAAATTGTGATTCTTGACATAGATATAAAGTTGATCGTGTTTACTGTGCACAAGTAATTATAAGTGTAAAAAAAAGAATAAAATGAATACATTGCTTATAGCGCATGGTGAGCAGCAAAAAGAAAACCCCCAATGCAAAAAATGAAAACATTTTTCCCATTCTTAGTTGCTTAACCCCTTAAGCTGCAGGCCTGAAAAGTAGTTAATTACCAGAACATTTTTTAGTTTTTGCCTCCTTGCGTTTCAACAGTTGTAACTTTTTTATTTTTTCAATGACGCAGTTGTATGAGGCCTCGTTTTGTTCGAGACAAGTTGTACTTTATGGGGGGATAGTTTAAGTTCACTTCTAAATAATTGCAGAATTTTCTTTTAAATTAAAAAAAATATATATATATTATTTATTTTTTTTTCACCATTCACATTTCACACTTAATAACTTTTTAGATTAATTCTACAGGTTATCAAGGTCCTGTGGATACCTAATATGTGTAGATTTTTTTGTGTGTAATTTATGCACAATTATTTTTTACTAAATATTTATTTTAATTTTATTATTTATTTTTTTATTCTTTTTTCTTACACTTTTTCTGTTTTTTTTACTTTTTTTTTTTGACTCGCATGAAGGGAAAACTGTTTTACATTTTTTTTATTTATTTTTTTACACTTAGTAAAGTATTAGCATATTTATATATATTTATATATTTATACATTCTAACCTGTGTCACTTTGACACAGGCAGTGATCTGGACAGCACAAAGTGTGTCCGGGTCACTGGCTTCATACACACACAGCCCTGGGGCCACTCTAGTCCCCAGGGCAGACTGTGCAGCCGTTCCCCGGGCTCTGTCGGGTCACCGGGTGTTCCGATCACCTGATAGAGCAGGGGAACCCTTTGATTGTGCTGCGGTGACGATCCGCCGCAATCAAAAGGTTAAAGCACCAGGGTTGCGGAGGTTTCCTCCTCAACCCGGTGCTCGCAGGACATGCTCTGGGATCAGGGCTGTGTACTACAGCCCCGATCCCAGCGCAGTTGTGGCGCCGGGCGCCGCAAACCCCGTCGTCTGCAGCGACGCCAAAAGGCGTCGCTGCAGACGAACGACCCGCACCAGCCGCCGCCAAAAGACCGTGCACGGTCGTTAAGGAGTTAAAGGGGTGTTACCACCAAAACACATTGGAAGCATATCAATAGGATATACCATTAATGTATGATAAGTGTAGGATGGGCCATTCCTAGACTAAATTGCACTCAGGGCAAGGAGAAAAAAATCCCCCATCCACGTCAACGTCACGCCACCATGCGACGCACCACATCACCATTGACCAGTTCCTCACTGGGTTATCCACCCCCCCCCCAACCCCTCCATCTTCCTAAAAACACATTTTCATTTTCTTTATTACACATGGGTTTGAATGCACTTACACTTTTTTTGCACTCAGTTGTTCTACTAATACTTTTGCCTTTTTTGGGATTTGGCATTTTTATGAAATATTACATTACTTTTTTTTATAATACTGGTAATCGACTGGTGTAACTGGAAAAAAATGTCATATGTATTTTTGGACTCACAACATTGCTGTTGGGAAACTACAACTCCCATCATGCATATATATAATCTATAACAGTGGGAATGATGGAAGTTGTAGTTTCCCAACAGCTGGAGGGCCGCAGTTTGAGGATGCCTGTTCTACACCCATACTACTAGATTAATCAAATTAGTACATGTATATAGCACTGGGGGGCGGGAGGAGGGTAATCTATGTGTGGGTGAAAAAATATATACTCCAGACAGTGCTGAGTACATGTCCTAATCATATGAGTGCAGAATCGGAATGCTGGGACATGTTGTTCCTTGGCAGCTGCTATGAAACTACAAGTACTTGATGTCCTTCAAGATTACGCCCTGTAGCTGCTTTATAGCAGCACGTCTATCTTCAGCTGTCCTCCCACCTCTCCTCCAACTCCCTTCTTGACCCACTACAATCTGGTTTCCGACCTCACCACTCTACCGAAACCGCCCTAACCAAAGTCACTAATGACCTAGTAACTGCTAAAGCGCCATGCCACTACTCTGTGCTCCTCCTCTTAGACCTGTCCTCTGCCTTTGACACTGTCGACCATTCCCTCCTGCTACAAATCCTCTCCTTCCTCGGCATCACGGACTTGGCTCTTTCCTGGATCTCCTCGTACCTCACTGATCGGACTTTCAGCGTCTCTCATTCTCGCTCCACCTCCTCCACCCGGCCACTCTCTGTTGTTGTCCCTCAGGGGTCAGTCCTGGGTCCTTTACTCTTCTCTCTTTACACTCTTGGCCTCGGTCAGCTCATAGCCTCACACGGCTTTCATAACCACCTGTATGCTGACGATACCCAACTCTACATCTCCGGCCCAGATGTTACCTCTCTGCTCTCCCGGATCCCTGACTGTCTGTCCTCCATTTCCTCCTTCTTCTCATCACGTCTCCTAAAACTAAATGTGGAGAAAACAGAACTCATCATCTGTCCACCGTCCAACTTTACCCCTCCCCCTGATCTCTCTATCTCAGTCAACGGCTCTACACTCTCACCGGTCCCACAAGTCCGCTGCCTTGGGGTAATCCTAGACTCTGCTCTATCTTTAAAAACACACATCCAAACCCTCACCTCTGCCTGCCGCCTCCACCTGAAAAAATATCTCTCGCATCCGCTCATTCCTCAACTATGACACTACAAAAATGCTGGTCCATGCCCCTTTTCATCTCCCGCCTAGACTACTGCAACATCCCTCTCAGTGGGCCCCCCAGCTAGCACCTCACTCCCCTCCAATCCATCCTTAACTCTGCTGCCCGTCTTATCCACCTCTCTCCTGGCTACTCCCCTGACTCTCCTCTCTGCCAATCCCTTCACTGGCTTCCCATTGCCCAGCAAATTCATTTCAAGCTACTATCCATGACCTACAAGGCTCTCCATGACCTCTCCCCTCCATACATCTCTGCCCTAATTTCCAAATATCTCCCCTCACGCACTCTCCGCTCCTCACAGGACCTTCTCCTCTGCTCTCCCCTTATCAGCTCCTCACAGGACCTTCTTCTCTGCTCTCTCCTTATCAGCTCCTCACACAACCGTCTCAGAAACTTCTCCCGTGCTTCACCCACACTCTGGAACTCACTGCCCCAACACATCAGACTCTCCTCCACTTTCACCAGCTTCAAAAGCAACCTGAAAACCTTTCTTCAGGCTTGCCTATAACTACACTAACCTTGTTGTCACTACTTCCTCCACAAACATGTCTGCCCTCACCTCCTGTCTCTTTCCCCGTCCTTGTAGATTGAAAGCCCTCGCGGGTAGGGTCCTCTCTCCCTCTGTTGTGCCAATTGTCATTAATACATAAATCAGTGGCACACTAAAGACTAAGTAAAACTAAGTAAGGTTTTACTTAGTCTTTAGTGTGCCACTGATTTATGTATTAGATGTATGTCATTGCCTTTCAGTGTGCCCCCTATGTTTAAACGTTTTCAAGGTATATATTAGGTGTGCACAGCCTTTTACTTTTTTATAGTCTATTTGGGAGATGGCAATCTCATTGGCTTGCTGCACTCAACCACCTCATATAAATATGTGCGGGTTTAACTAAATTTGCAGGTTCCTATCACTCCTGGGGAAGTGGCAGTCTGAATGGACCCCTAGTAAGGTAACATGTTTTAGTGTAGGGACTCACCTGCTCTGGGAACCCCTTGACGTGTTGGAGGTGAGTTTTAATACAATCTTTGATCAAATACTGTAAACTAAGAGTCCCAGGTTTTTTCATATTTTCCTTAGTTTGTAAAGAAATTTCCTATATTCCTATATAAACTTGAGGTTTTACTTAGTCTTTAGTGTGCCACTGATTTATGTATTAGATGTATGTCATTCCCATTCAGTGTGCACCTATGCTACGTTTAAAGTATATATTAGATGTCCCACAGCCTTTTACATTTTATAGTCTATTTGGGAGATGGAAAATCTCATTGGCTTGCTGCACTCAACCACCTCATATAAATATGTGCAGGTTAACTCAATTGCAGGTTCCTATCACCCCTGGGGAAGGTGGCAGTCTGAATGGACTCCTAGTAAGGTAACATGTTTTAGTGTGGGGACTCACCTGCTCTGGGAACCCTTGACGTGTTGGGAGGTGAGTTTTAATACAATCTTTGATCAAATTACTGTAAACTAAGAGTCCCAGGTTTTTTTCATATTTTCCTTAGCTGTAAAGCTTTTCCCTATATTCCTATATAAACTTGAGGTTTTACTTAGTCTTTAGTGTGCCACTGATTTATGTATTAGATGTATGTCATTGCCTTTCAGTGTGCACCTATGCTTACGTTTTCAAAGTATATATTAGATGTGCACAGCCTGTTACATTTTATAGTCTATTTGGGAGATGGCAATCTCATTGGCTTGCTGCACTCAATCACCTCATATAAATATGTGCAGGTTAACTGAATTGCAGGTTCCTATCACTCCTGGGGAAGGGGCAGTCTGAATGGACTCCTAGTAAGGAAAAATGTTTTAGTGTAGGGACTCACCTGCTCTGGGAAAACCTTGACGTGTGGGGAGGTGAGCTTAATACAATATTTGATCTAATACTGTAAACTAAGAGTCCCAGGTTTTTATATTTTCCTTAGCTGTAAAGCATTTCCTATATTCCTATATAAACTTGAGGTTTTACTTAGTCTTTAGTGTGCCACTGATTTATGTATTAGATGTATGTCATTGCCTTTCAGTGTGCACCTATGCTTACGTTTTCAAAGTATATATTAGATGTGCACAGCCTTTTACATTTTAATTGTCATTAATCACTTATCACTGTACTTGTTTGACTTATGTTATGTATGTAACCCCCTCGAATGTACAGCGCCCTGGAATCAATGGCGCTTTAAAATAAATAATAATAATAATATATACACACACACATACATATATACACAGTGTATCCTGTATAGTCAATGTGTCTATAGGGGGGGTGTATATACATTTAAATGAACATTTTATGACATCTACAATGCCTTATCTTAAAAGTCTGGCATCCTGGGGATCTACAAGTTCCAGCATGTCACACTAGCCATACTTTAAGATAAGGGATTGTTTATGTGTGTGAGTGTAGGCGAAGGGCCACATATATGAAAACTGTCTACCGTGTATACTCGAGTATAAGTCCACCCGAATATAAGCCGAGGCACCTAATTTTGCT
This sequence comes from Phyllomedusa bahiana, assembly GCA_025379985.1. Lineage (NCBI taxonomy): Eukaryota > Metazoa > Chordata > Amphibia > Anura > Hylidae > Phyllomedusa > Phyllomedusa bahiana. The sequence goes on along the minus strand of JAODAL010001368.1, from coordinate 220,949 downwards.
GCAAAAAAACTGGGAAAACTTATTGACTCGAATATAAGCCTAGGGTGGGAAATGTAGCGGCTACTGGTACATTTCAAAAATAACAATGGATACCAATAAAATTAAATAGGCAGGTATATGTCCCCCATAGGCAGGTATATGTGCCCAATAGGCAGGTATATGTTCCACATAGGCAGGTTATAGGCATGTATAGGCAGGTATATGTCCCCATAGGCAGGTTATAGGCAGGTATATGTCCCCATAGGCAGGTTATAGGCATGTATAGGCAGGTATATGTCCCCATAGGCAGGTTATAGGCAGGTATATGTCCCCATAGGCAGGTTATAGGCATGTATAGGCAGGTATATGTCCCCCATAGGCAGGTTATAGGCATGTATAGGCAGGTATATGTCCCCATAGGCAGGTTATAGGCAGGTATATGTCCCCATAGGCAGGTTATAGGCAGGTATATGTCCCCATAGGCAGGTTATAGGCATGTATAGGCAGGTATATGTCCCAATAGGCAGGTTATAGGCAAGTATATGTCCCCATAGGCATGTTATAGGCATGTATAGGCAGGTATATGTCCCCATAGGCAGGTTATAGGCATGTATAGGCAGGTATATGTCCCCATAGGCAGGTTATAGGCATGTATATGCAGGTATATGTCCCCATAGGCAGGTTATAGGCAGGTATATGTCCCCATAGGCAGGTTATAGGCATGTATAGGCAGGTAAATGTCCCCATAGACAGGTTATAGGCAAGTATATGTCCCCATAAGTAAAACCTCAAGTTATATAGGAATATAGGAAATGCTTTACAGCTAAGGAAAATATGAAAAACCTGGGACTCTTAGTTTACAGTATTTGATCAAAGATTGTATTAAGCTCACCTCCCAACACGTCAAGGGGTATTAGATGTATTAGATGTATGTCATTGCCTTTCAGTGTGCACCTATGCTTACGTTTTCAAAGTATATATTAGATGTGCACAGCCTTTTACATTTTGTATGTCCCCATAGGCATGTTATAAGCAGGGGTTTTTATTAACGCTCGCTCTCTGCTCTGCAGTGGTATCTTCACCTGTATGTGCTCCCAGAGGAGTTGCATACAGGTAAAGAGATCGCCGACAGCTCCCGGGCCATAGCAGCACCTGGACAATGTCGGCTTACTCGGGATTCAGCTATATGCGTTCCTTGAGGAGTCGCGTATAGCTGAAGTATCCCTGCCGGCGCCCGGGTCATTGCAGTGCCAGAGCGCGAACATTTTTTGCGCTGAAAAACTTGGCATATACGGTAAGTCTAAAGCTTTCTTTGTTTCATATGGTGCTCTGAAAAAGTGAAATGGGAGCTCTGACTGGTGACTGTGGCCAACAAAGAAAGTCTTCATGGCTTATTGCCGGCATAATTGCAGGGACGTATTTCGCCCGCAATTACGTCGGATGCCATGCAGCGGGGACGGGGGGGCCGTCAGCTCGCCGGCCCCATAGACATGCATTATCCACGGCGTGTATCCCGCCGAGATACTGTGCATGTCACTTTCTCCCCGCTCGCCGTATTGTGCGAGCAGGGAGAGGCGACGTAATCCATAGTTCTCTATGAGAACTGTGGATTTCCGTAATGACCGGGACGTATTTCAGCCCGTAATTCGTGCAGTACGGCGGAATTACGGACTGAAATAAGTCCCAAAATAAGCTGTGTGAACATAGCCTTAGACCTAAACAGTTTTCATACATGTCTCCCTAGTTGTATATCTAGTAATATAGTAACAGACAAAATAAAACAAATGCTTAAAATAGTTTATCAAATTAAAAGGTGAAAATAAACACTTCAGCCATTTTTTGGGAGGAAAAGCTTTGCTAGTTTTGCACTTTTTAAAGACAACTTGGTGTGGGTGGCTTGGAATAAGGAGTCCCTTCTCTGCAGACCCCGGGGAATCTTCTTTAAATAGACTTAAAGCCACCAAACTCTACTTCAGCCAAGAGGGGCTGCTTTACCTCCTTTTTAAGGAGATTTTCTGTTTCACATTAGTATTAGCTTTGCCAGAAAATATATTTAGCATAAATGGTTCCACTGTTATATACCTGGCATACATATGTGTGTGTATAATATATATATGGTCAGACACAAACATATATATACAGTATACTGTATATAATGTATATATATTTTCATCTATTTATAACAACACTGAGTATCTATTTACAATGCCACCAGTCAAGTAGTAGGACATATTAGGCAGCAAATGAACAGTCAGTTCTTAAGGGGGTTGTCCAGTTAATTTTTTTTAATTATTTTTAGTATATTGTTGCCATTTGGAAATTAAAACCATAACCTTAACCTCTAAGCTCGCATTCAGTGCTGGGCCAACCTCACTCTTTGTTGGTTTTCTTTCTTTTGGTCTTGATCTGCACAGGATGTCACTGCTCACAACACCAATATATCAAAAAATCATAATAAAACAAGGTAGTAAACCAAAATTCTAACCAACACCAATATATAAAGAAAACTACCAAAAATACATATATATATATAAAACTTTTTATTAATTTACAAATTTATAGTAAAAAACACAAAAATACAAAAACCAAATACATATAGCTAAAAATGTTGGTGCCACAAAGATACAACCCCACACTAGGTGGTATACATAAGGTGCATAATCATATCAAATAAATAACATAGTATATAACCAGATATACATATACCCACCCAGAGGATGCACAGACAGAGGGGGTCTGTCTGTGCCTCCTGTAACGGCTGGGTAGTGGATCCGCCGGACCACCGCAAGCGATGATAGTTAAGCCACGCCAGGGAACGGAGTCTAAGTAGCCCCCGGTTTTCACCAGAGCCCGCTGCAAAGCAGGATGGACTTGCTGCGGCGTGAGGCTACCAGGTCGTCCCCCCTAACGTGACTTGCTTGCGGTGGCAGCCGAGGTATAGCGAGGTACAGAATCGTAGTCCGGGAATCGTAGTCGTGGGCAGGCAGAAGGTCAGGGCAGGCGGCAGAGGTTCGGAGTTGGGAAAACGTAGCAAGAGGTCTGGTACACGGTAGGGCGAGAACACACTTAGGGAACGCTTTAGCTAAGGCACGGGGGAAAACATGGGATCCAGCAGGGAAGTGACGTGGGTGCAAAACTTATATAGGGACAGCGCCCGGCAATTACCCAATTACCGGCGCACTGTCCCTTTAAATGTACGTGAACGAGCGCGCGCGCACGCTAGGGGGCGCGCATGCGCATTCCGGCCGGCAGGGGACGAGGGCCGGACGGGAGCGAGGCCAGGTGAGTGGATGGGAGGGGTTTGGCGCCAGGGGCCGGCAGTGCGGCGCAACCGGGTTCACCTCCTTTGGGGGGTATGCCTCTTACTATGGGTGATTATAGGTGACATATCTTTGATTATTTGTATATTTATATTTATATTTGGTTATATACTATGTTATTTATTTGATATGATTATGCACCACCTAGTGTGGGGTTGTATCTTTGTGGCACCACCATTTTTAGCTATATGTATTTGGTCTTTGTATTTTAGTGTTTTTTACTATACATTTGTAAATTAATAAAAAGTTTTATATATATATATATATATATATATATATATATATATATATATATATATGTATGTATTTTTGTTAGTTTTCTTTATATATTGGTGTTGGACAGGATGTCACTGCTGCAGCCGCTGATTACCGTCTGTTTGGAGCACTTTCTGCCAATGGCATGTGACCATTGACTGGCTGCTGCGGTGATATTCAGCTTGGTTTATAGCCGGAAGAAAACAAAAGCCGGCGCAGAGTGAACACAGGCGCAGCACTGGATCTAAGAAGTAAGACTAGTGTAACTTTTCTTACCTTTTAATGGCAGCAATATGCTAAACTTCATGGATTGCACAGTTACCACAACCCAGAAGCACAGACTGGCACCGGGCCATGGACCATCCTCTACAGGTCAGTGGCCTCGGGCTCCAAATGATGCCGCCCGCCCGTTGACTGTATCAATCAGGACGGTTGGCATCTACTCTGCGCGGCTGTTGTAAGCCGACTGTGCAGAGTTAGTAGCTGCCCCCTAGCGTGCAGCTGCTTTGTCAGGGAGAAAGCAGGGGCAGTTTATTACGGTCTCTGCTTTCTCAATTGTTATAGATACAGTGCTCAGTGACCAATATATCTACACATCAGTGGCGTAGGGGGTGTGATCCAGCAGTGTCGTCACGTTCCACCAGCTCCTGGAGGCAGCAGCTCAGCCGGGGATCAGGGAAAGGTAACTAACTTTCTTTTTTTTATTAGCCTTGCTACTTACCTACAGGGGGCATATTTCTATCCATAATTACTACAGGGGGCATATATATATATATATCTACAAAGAACATGTAACTACCTACAGCGAGTATACAGCTATTTACAGGGAACCTATATATCTACCTACAGAAGGCTTATATACTTACCTACTGACTGGGGCTACATTTGAACTTACATACAGGGTGTTGACATATATATCTACCTAAAGCGGACCTATATACCTAGCTATAAGGGCCCTATATACCTATACACTTACCTGTAGGCAGCCTATATAACTACCTTCTAGGGTCGTAAATTCCTACCTATTGGGGGAGGCCTATATACCTACCTATTGTGGCTACCTACTTAATGGGACCCACAGAGCTAATTATATATGTATATTATATATATGTATAATTCTGACCCACAGAGCTCATCAATATAACTGCAGACTGATTGTCAGCTCTGTGGGTCAGCATTATATTATATAATACTGACCCACAGAGCTGAAATCACTCTGCAGTTATATAATACTGGTTACACCATACTATACCCCTAAATGACACAGTATATTTATTGTGTTTTTTTGTGCATATGATTCTAAACCTCTAACCCCCTCCATAACCACAACCCTGATAAACCCACCCCTTATAGTCCTGCCCCCTCTGGGCCGTGAAAAAATTGTCTTGCATAAAACTGGACCTGGTGGAAAAAAGGTTGGGGACCGCTGCTCTACAGCATCTTCTGCACATAGGAATAACAGTAACATGGCACTGAACGGCCTCTTTTATGAGGGGTAATTGACTTAAAACATTTGGTTCCTGCTTAGTTCAATAATGGCTCATTTTCACTCTCCTTATACATAAATAGACCGGTTTTGCCAGGGCCAGACCTGCCCATATAGTGCCCATATGGCTTTATACAGTATATGGATGGGGTTTTCTTCTTGAAGCAGTCCCTTTAATAATGTTACCTCAACATTGACGTAACTCAGTGGCACTAGGTCAGTAGATCCTTGACTTCTACTCCCAGAAACAGATTTAATAGCAGGTCAAAAAGGTCTGGCAGCGATGTTTTCAATCTGACAGAAAAGCAAGAAAAGGGCTATTATTTAACTGGGGATTTGAGTTTAGATAGAATTGTTCCAATGGAAGAAGAACTTTACTCCACAGGGAATGAGAAATGATTTAAAAATTGATGTCAGCTTAATCCATTTTGTCACCATCTGTAGAATCCAGGTGAATCAGTTGTTAAAAGGGCGATAAAGATATAAATTAACACAAAAAAGAAAATGCATCTACCATCAGTGCTTCTGTGATATGATGGAAGTCAAGTCTTGGTCTATACAATCTTGTAATTTAAAGAGGTTATCTAGGTAATAATTTTAATTTTTTTAGATTGGATACTGTTGCCCTATGAAAATAAAAAAGTTATACTGACCTCTCCTCTCATCTAGAATCCAGTGATGCACCATCCTCATTGTCCGCCGGTCTTCTCCTATCTTCTGACCTTTTTTCGCACAGGACACCACCTCTGCAGCAGCCGATTGCTTGAGATGGGTACATGCCATTAGCTAACATAAGCATTCAAAGTAAGTGCTCCAAATGGGGACGTTAATGTTGTTCTACTCTTCAACTAATACAGATGCTAATTCATTGGCAGAAGCAAGTGGTGGGAATCTACTTTTAACCTTTTTTTTAAGAATACCCCAACCCAACCAAGGTCTAATGCACCAGTGTGATTAGGACCACTGTCATCCTAGTGGATCGCATCATCATTTGGAATTAAAATCTAGACCATGGGATGGAATCAGTCACTTAGAATATCCACACTCTTTTGGGCAGTTATGTTACCTTGAGGACAATCAAAGAGTGTTATCCTTAAAGGGGTTCTCTCCATACAGGCTTTTGCAGGCATGAGCTTTCTTTCTATCTCTTACAGTTTAAAATCCAGGGACGGGTCTCTCTTTGCAGTAGGCGGGTCTTCCCTCACTGAAGAGTGATGACATCATCACACCCCCTCCCTGCACTCTCCTGAGTCATCATCATCATTCTGTGTGAGCAGGGAAAGGGAGAGGATGTCACAGCTCTGCAGACCTCCTGCAATATCAGATCTAATGCCTGCAGAGCTGTCACCTCCCTTCACTAGCTCCTTGTAACCTGTATTGTTGTAAACAGTTATACTGTACATATAGCCTGAACTGATGAAACAAATGTGAGAAATGCACTTTGCTCCCCCATCTGTAGTGTATAGGGCTGTGTTATATGGGTGGGGGGAGCAGAGTGTATAAGGCTGTGTTATATGGGGGAGAGAGTGAATCTAACAGCTAGAGACTCAGTTATTGCCCAGATCCTTCACATTGAGCCATCACTGGGGGAGAAGCAGAGAGAGCTCAGGCAGCCTTTATTACACAGCCAGCACAGAAAGCTGAGGCAGCTAGTTTCACTTTCATTTTACACAGCTCAGAGGGAGGTTAGCACAGAGAGTGCAGGCAGCCAATCATAGCACATGGGGTATGTCCCACACAGGGAGTGTGCTTACTTTTACTGTCCACATCATTACAGATATGATCTTTGTAGTGAGAAAAACCCCTTTAAAATCTTTCATGCATGGTCACAACCTGTGCAAAACGCAGTACTGCCCACGGCGCCCCTTTATGGAGGAAACATCTTTGCACATCTTTTGGGAGTGCCGTTTTGCTCAGAGTTTGTTGGATGCACTGGTTCATGAACTCAAAGACTCAGTGCCCAGGACAAGCCTTTGGCTACATTTGGTGCTCTACAGTTCTTTGTCCGGGATACACACTATCATGGCCATCCAGGAGGCCTGGCACCTTATGAACTGCTTTAAGGAAGCTATCTGGATCTCCAGGAATTGCCTTGTGTTGAGGAGGGGGAGGATGTCGGTGGCGGATTGTTGCATGTTGATCCACAGCTTGCTCAGACACTATTCTATCCTAGACAGTCCAGACGAGGATTAGTCCTTATCCTCCCCACTCTCCCTTCTTTGAGTCTTTCAATCAAGCTTCAGGCCTGTAAATTCTCCTCCCCTTTCACTCTTTCTCTTCCCTTTTTTACTTTAAAGGTCTGTTTATGCTTTATTGCTTGTAATGTTTGACGCGTGCATGTCTGTTAGTCTAGCATGTGATGTGACGCTTAGCGTAGATTAGCCTGTGCTATGTGTCGTATTTCATGTTATGTATAGCAAATGTGTTAATCTATTGTGTCCTGTACTACGTCATGTCGATATAATGTATACTTGTTTTGACAATTGATTGTTAATAAATATTTTCAATAAAAAAGAGTGCCATATCACACCCCAAACCATAGAGGAACCAACACCATGTTTGATACCTGGTTTAAGGCTTTCAACATTGGAAGTTTCATCTACTGATCTCCAACAATACACATGACTGGCAATGGGAAACATTGAGAAACTGGACTTATCAGACCATATCACAAGCTTTTATGCATATAGTGTCCAGGGTTCATGGTTTTTGCACCATTAAACACACTGTTTAAAGTTTTGTGGTTTTGCTTCTGCAGCTCTGCCTTGTTCAGTGAATGCAATTAGACAAAGTACCACAACTACTTCTGCCTGGTTAGGTTTTACTGGTCTTTACATATCCAGATGTCATCAAGGAAACAGTAGACTATGACACAACCATCAGCTCGGTTCACATTTTCCTACTAGGCACACACCAACAATTATTCCCCTTTGGAGCTGTCAGATCTGACATATATCCATAAAACAAATAAACAGACTTTTAAAAGTATACAAATAATAAAGTTTATAAACAGCGATATAAGCCACGTGGTAAAAAAAGGTTTATTACCAGTGATTTTATTTTTATATAGCAGCATTATATGCCACAGGGCTGTACAGAGATTGTCATTAGTCACATTGGTCCCTGTCCTCAGTGGGGCTCACAGTCTAAATTCCAGATTAACCTATCAGTATTTTTTTGGAGTTTGGGAGTAACTGGAGTACCTGGAGGAAACCGATGTAAACACGGGGAGAACATACAAACTCCTTACAAAATACACAAACACAAGGACATACACACAGCTCAATGGTTATACATTGAACCATTCCCAGTAAAAGGCGGCAAGCTCCAATGTGACCTGAGACATACTTTTACAGTTGCAGCTAGATAATGAACAATTGCTCACACACCCATCCAATAGAGGGGCAGTGCCCAGCAAAAAACTGCACTACGATAGATACCAGTTCACAACAGTCTGTAGAAAAGCCACAACAAAAAAACTCAGGGGAGGCTGCACAAATGCAAAAACACTGTGAAACAATACCCCAATGAAGTGGCTGATGTCTGCATTCTAATTGCATATAAATAAAGCTTATGAAGAGTGCCAGTTATCCAGTAGCCTATGGTACACCATGCTCACTCACAACCAATTTATATGCCCGTACTATTCAAGTGGGCTGGCTGGCTGGAATATTTCAAGTGTCCAACACAAAATACTGACACCCTCGACTCCCCAGTATTACAGGGCAAAATTACATACTGGTAAAAAAATCAAATATGAGGCATTATTTGGTAGTCGGCCAATTACGCAAGCTCACAACCCACGTCAACTCCTTGTAGATGTTGTCTTTGGTGGGCATCGAACCCAGTGTTGCAAGGCAACAGTACTAACCACTGAGCCATCATGCTGGTGATGGCAGGTGTTTCAGAAAGAGTTCATCTTGACCATGTAAAAATCGGGGAATTCTAGTTATTTTGTCCAAACCTTGGCCCTTGTGAATGAGAAGAACAATAACTCTCATTATTTATAGCAAGTTGGACTACAATTCTTACTGACAGTAGCAGAGGCGTAACTTCAAGCTCTTGGGCCCTAGTGCAAAAAGTGAAATGGGCCCCCCCAGTTACCATGCGCCATTTACAATACTGGTGTTTTCTTATGTGGCAGAAGGGCTTTTTGGCCCCCTCAAGGTGCAGGGCCCGGTAGCGGCTGCTACCGCTGCACCCCCTGTAGCTACGCCCAGTAGATATACCTTTAGTAGTTCATCCTTCTGAAGCAACAGCTCTGGCTTTGCCCTCACATGGTACACATTGCACTTTCTACCTCTACTGTAAGAGCCCACCAAAGTTGCCAGCAATGTTACGTTCATGCTGAATTCTGTCACATTTTTTATACAGAATAGATATCTTTTCCTGGTCATTTTGATTTGATTAATTTTAAGACCGTTTCTTTTCCTGGACCAACTTAACTGAACTTGCTGAAGCCAAAAGTCACATCAGGACAAGGCTCCTGGCATATCCAGAGGAGGCCAATAGTAAACAATGAAGTTTTATTCTATGTCTGTGGGCAGATTACTACGTGACAATTGTAAATACTGGGGTTAGGCTGCTGATAGGTGTGGGCACCGGTGATGCATAAAGGAACCTTAAAACGAAAAGGACTAGTGCCAGGAATAAATGCCAAAACTGTCAAATCAGAGGATATCGGGTTACAGAATCTCTACATCAGTTCATCCTTGTATACATTTGATTCATTTTTATAGTGCTAACATGTGCCACAGCGCTGTATAGAGGTTGTCATCACTCACAATACTTCTGGTCCCACTGGGCCTCACAATCTAAATGACAAATTGACCTAGCTGCATGTTTTTGAGAGCTTGATGCAAACATGGGAAAGCTTGATTCAGATGCTGGTTGGATTTGAACCCTATTAAAGGGGTTTTGCCACAATCTCATTTCATACCTCCTGTATTCAGTTCTATGTGCTCAGAAGGGGGCGTGTGTGATTTGTTTGAACTGCATATCATGTGACCCAGCAGGATGACATCACAATGTCTTTCCTCTCTGTAGTCAAAGAAAGGTCTGTTTCTGTAAAGCATTGTGAGTAGCTGAGAGGTAATGTTTTTGCTTCACAGCACAAGGGTCCTCAGTTCAAATCCCTGCAGGAACCAAACCTGTAGATTTTTCTTCTCTTTATCAATGCACATAACTCATTGAGGTTTCTTTTTATTTATTTGCACTGTTTGACTAATTACTAAGGAGTACAGACAACAGGAGTGGAGTGACAGCACCTGGGGTTTGAACACTCAATAGCTACCTGAGAGGAGAGGTGATGTCTGAGCATGTGCGACCAGGACTGAGGAGCTCTCAGCCCTGGTCGTATCCCCTGGAGACGAGCTGTAAACAATGGATCACAAAAGGAGCAGCTAAAACAAAAACGGTGCAGAATTTTTAATAATAATGAATTGTGAAATTGTTTGTTATTTCATTTGTAAGCTTCCCACATCAATTTTACTTCGTGACAAAACCCCTTTATGCCGCCAAATTCATATTCTGATACAGTCCAGAATTCTTGGTAAGGCTATGTTCACACAACTGATCTGGTCATGTTTTATCATGTTTTATTCCAGATGGTAGTACTGCAAATGCAAATTATGACCGCTGCAGAACACTTTACCCCAATTGCCTAAATTTGGAATCATCATAATCATGACTGATTACATTATATTAAAATGATATAAAATTAGATTATTTATACCACAGAGTATTAGAAAAAAACAGCAATAGGGCAAATTTTTTATTTTTTTTTATTTTCCCCCAAAAACAAAATGTAAAAAATAAATACAGTATATCTTCTCTTTCCATTCATTTAGTTGTGTCCAATGCTTGCACACTTTGAAGACCACATCTCACCATGTTCCCCTATTTTCTACACCTTCATTCAATTGCTTAATCTTCATGCCCGTATCATTCCGGACGGTAGCCAATGGTCTCCCCTGTTTTCTTTTACCTTTAACCCCTTAAAGGGGTTGTCTCACTACAAGGATTGCCTTATATGTTAAAGATCTTGCAAAAACAAGTCACTCTGCAATACGTGTCCATTAACAGTGTCTTACCTATTCTGAGATATCCCTCTTGTATGGGCTGCATCAGCTCCTCAGGTCACTATAGCTACAGACCTTTTTGATCTCTTCTGGTAGGCTGCCAGTACTGGTTGCTATAGCTACAGACCTGGCTTCAACTGCAGCCTAGTAGAAGCCAGTAAACACGCCCCTGAACTCAAAGTGAAACCAAGAAAACAGGACTGAGGTCTGATAAATCAATGTAGTGAGACAACCCCTTTAAGCATCAGGCCTGTAAAGGCCATACTGACCAGCTGAATTTTTCAGTTTTTGCCTCCCTGTGTTACAACAGTCGTAACATTTTTTTATTTTTTCAGTGACTCAGTTGTATGAGGACTTGTTTTATGCGGGAAAAGTTGTCATTTTTGGAGGCATAGTTTAACATATAAACTACTGTGTATTTTTTTTTTTTTTTGCAGTGTGAACATAAAAAAAGTGTTTTTCTGTATTTATTTTTTTCAATTATTTATACACCATTCACATTTCACTCTATTTAATTAATTCTACAGGTTATTATGGTCATGTGAATACTTAATATGTGTAGGGTTTATGTGTGATGTATTCACAATAATTTTTTTAATTAAATGTTATCAAATCAAATTTTATTATTCTTTTTTTTTCTACACTTCTTTATGTTTTTACCCTTTTCTTTTTTGAATCCCATTTAGGGATAGTTATTTTTACCCTTTTTTTTACACTTAATAATGAATTAGCATGCTCCTGTATACTCCTGTATGCTAATACATTACACTCTGTGACAATATGATGTATTCTGCTGTCAGGGCAATACAGTGTGTCCTGACAACATGCTTACTAAGCAGACAGCCCTGCGGCTACTCTAGTTCCCCAGGGCTGACTGTGTAGACATTCCCTAGGCTCCATCGGGTACTGGGACTCTCGGTGACCCCTTTGATCATGCCGTGGTCACAGACCACAGCACTCAAAGCGTTAAATGACAGGATCAGAGGCCTACTTTGATCCCTGCTGTGCACAGAGTCTGCTCTAGAAACGGAGCTGTTAACTACCACTCTATTCCTAGTGCAGCTGCGGCAAACCCCCTCTGAAAGCAGCGATGACTTTTGGCGTCGCTGCTGACAGACAACACGATCCTCCCGCCGTTAAAAGGCAGTGGGCGGTCGTTAAAGGGGTTTTGCCAAGAAGTGAGTTCCTTACCTAACAGGCTGATACTCCCCTCTTAAGGCTTGAAAAGGGGCGTTGCGTTTCTGTGTTTAAAAAACGAGTAACTCCTCTGTGATGTCATCACTTCACCTCCCGTGCACGTTCCTGATACTCAGTCTCTGTAGTTGAGCAAACATTGTTTTGCTATTCCACAGAGGAGAGAACTGTATTGTGCACAAGCTATATGCCTTTTATTTCTCCCTCTTATTTGCTCAGGAGAGAAGATAAGCTCAGCAGGCAGCCTTCTTTCATTCCTTCAGGAACGGCAGCAGGATGAGAGGGAAGGGGGCTGAGCAGAGAGCCAGGGAGCATCTGCATGTTTACTCAGATAATTACATTACAACCAGTGGATTCTCTATACAAAAGACACAGGATCTTTTCTCCCCAGTCCCTTCAAAGCTCGTTCATGTTCCCTGCCATCAGTTAAGAAGTGCAAACAATGCAAGCAAGGCCATATCAGCTCCTTGTAGTTCCTGGTCGTGTCTAATGTAAACTGTTAGGAAACTAAGGGCATCTTAGTCAGGCTGTAGCTCTCAGAGGCTTCACTTTTTTAATGACATATATTTAGAAAAGTGATTAAATACCCATTTTGGAGGATCCCACGTCAACATTAGATCATGGCAAAACCCCTTTAAGGGGTCAAACCATCCGTCTCCTTTTCTACTGAATTTGTCTTCATCACTTGACCAAAATAGATTAGTTTCTTCCTGGTGATTTTGCCTTCCAGAGAGAACTCTACAATGAAGAACATCTTTGCTGGTGATCCTAGCAGTCTATGGGATTCATAGGACTCTTTTCCAGCACCACAGCTCAAAAGCATTGATTTTTCTTCTCTCTTTCGGGCACGTCCAGGTCTAATAGCTATATGTTGTAATTGGGAAAACAATGGCAGTAATCAGACTTTGGTCGGTGGTGACTGAGACATCATTGTATTTCCGTTTTTTCAGAATCAGAACCAATATTTTACACTCGGTTTTCAATTTTTGGGCCGTTTTTTGCCACGGTTTTCAGATTCTTTACATTTGAATAATAAATTTTCTGCCATAAATCCAGCAGAAGAATGTGCATGCTCCAAGTTGTTTGCACAGCCATCGGTTTTGAAATCCAATCTCAGAAAATTCGAGCCTTATTGACTACAGCTTGGATTTTCTATTGAGGTCTATGGGGATGGTTTACAATCAGATTTTCACTAGTTTCAAAATCTGAAATCCATGTCGAAATCTACCTGTAAAACCATGCTGTGAAGACGGACGCTAAGGGGTTAAAATGGTGTTTTACAGAATCTATAATATTGATAGGGCATTATATCTAATTGATGGGGGTCTGACTCCCCGCTTATAAGCTGAATAAGAGGTCCACATCACTGTTTACCCAGGCACAGTGCCATATATTTGCCTGTGGCTGTGCCTGAAACTGCAGCTTAGTGCCGTTTACCTGAATGGAAATGAGCTGCTGTGAGCTGCAATACCAGACACAGCCACAACCAAATATATGGCGCTGTTCCTGGGTATACAATGAAAAGGACTTGACTCATCTGTATGAACTCAGAATGCCCTAGCAGTATTTGGCAATGTTTTCTCTAAACTAAACCAGACAAACCCTTTAAGAAATTAACGCTGAGCTTTGATTAGTCGCCGTGCATGAAACATTTTAAGACATGTGCATTATAATCTCAATGTGCTCCATACACAAAGATACATGGTAGTAATAGGACCGGAAAGTACAGTTGGTTCTGATTATCAGTATGTGAATGTAGCCAAAATAGTCCGCTCTGGCCAACTGAAGTAGTCGGCTGTAACAGATTTAGGACATTTTGTATGTTTATATGACTTATTTTATGCTATGACCACAGCATTAAATCAGTTAGCACACTAGGGCATATCTGTGGGCCAACTGGCAGGCGTATAAGCAACTTTAGGCTGGACCTACACAATATCATGTCCTCTTTAATCAAACGGAAGGCCCAACACTTGATTATCAGGATGTACATCTCATCTCCAATGTTACATGTGGATATACTTTGGTACCGAGGCAGAATATTATACACAGTCTTGGGAAGTATGAAACGCACTGGAGAACTGTACAACAGCCCCATGTTTTAGGGACTAACTGCTCCCCCTCCCTTAACCCCTTCCCACAGGGATTTTTGTTTACTCCTTTTTTCCTTCCCACCTTCCAAGACCCATAAGTTTTTTATTTTCTTTATCCACATAGAGGTATAAGAGCTTGTTTTTTGCGGGATAAGATGCCATTTTTAATGGCACAATTTACAGGCAGTCCCCGGGTTATGAACGGGATAGGGATTGTAGGTTTGTTCTTAAAGGGGTTGTCTCACTACATTGATTCATCTTACCTCAGTCCTGTTTTCTTGGTTTCACTTTGAATTCAGGGGCGTGTTTACTGGCTTCCACTAGGCTGCAGTAGAAGCCAGGTCTGTAGCTATAGCAACCAGCACTAATAGCCTATCAGGAGAGATCAAACAGGGCTGTAGCTATAGCGACCACAGGAGCTGATGCAGCCCATACAAGAGGGGATATCTAGGAATAGGTAGGACACTGTTAATGGACACCTATTGCAAAGTGACTTGTTTTTGCAAGATCTTTAACATAAAAAGCACAATCCTTATAGTGAGAGAGAGACAGAGACAGAGACAGAGACACAAAGAGAGAGAGAGCTCTTAAAACGCATCCGAAAAGTGGATGCGTAAAACGCAAGTGAAATAGCATTGAAAACGGATCCAAATAAAGTATCAACTGCTGCGTTTTGCGGATCCGCTTTCCGGATGCGCTTTTCAACTGTCAAAAATGGATCCGTAAAAAGGATCCAAAACGCCGTGTGAACAAGCCCTTAAGAAATTTCACCTCATTTTCACCTCATGTGCTGCTGTGGCATGCTGAATCTTGTCTTTCCATAGCTATTTTCTGCTGTGTAACATGGAACTACAAGTGCCAGCATGCCCCATGAGTTTCCATTTGTAACCAGGAGACAGATGTAAGTCGGAACGGTGTAAGTTGGGGACTGCCTGTACTCTAACGTGTAATTTGCTGGGAAACCAAAAGGAAAATGTAGGCGAGGTGGAACGTGAAAAAAGTGCGATTGCTCCATTTTTGAGGGAGTTTATTTTTTAAAGAGTTCATTGTGGGGTATAAATGATGCATCTTTTTTCTGTAAGTCGGTTCGATTCCAGCGATACCAAAATTGTAGACTTTTTGTTATGTTTTACTACTTAGACTTTTTAAAAAATTTGCTTTTCAGTGCCAGGTTCCGAGACCAATAACTTTTTTTACTCTTCAATGTTTGGATCTGATTGAGGGCTCATTTGTTTCAGGCTGACGTGTAATTTGATCATATTTTATTTCTTTTTTTAAATGTTTTGCCAATGCAAAGTGATCAACAAATGCAAGTTTGATTTTGGGTATTTATTTTTTCCTATGCTGTTCACCATATGAGAAATTAATGTTATATTGTAAGAGATTGGACTTTTATAGCCACGGCAATACCAACTACATTTAACTCTTTATTGTTTTATTTGTGAAATGGCATATAGTGGTGTTTTGAGCTTTTAATGACCTTTTTTTTGTAGGGGTTCCCCCATGCCAAACACGGGTTTTTCCCCCCATGTTTTGGGTTACATATTGAAAAAATTTGACAAATAAGGCTATGTTAAGGCTTTTTTGCGGGCGTACAGAGGGCCCAAAACTACGGGGGTGATTTGGAGCCGGCTGATACCTCGTACTCCCAGCACGGGGGGGGGGGGGGGGGGTCAGCAGCCCGCCGGCCCATTGACTACATTCTCAGGCACGTTTTCGCCGAAAAGTAATTGACATGTACTTATCTCCCCGGGACAATACGAAAATTGCACGATCGGGGGAGAGGGGGTGTAATTTCCCATAGCTTCTATGAGAACTGTGGATTACCGAAATTTCGCATTTGATCGTATTTGCGCTCTAATAAAAGCGAGATGGTCCAAAAATTAGCCCGGTAACTAGCCAAAATTCCAAATCAAAAACCACTTTTTTTTTCCCCCATTTAAATTATTAAAAACCTTTTACTTATTAAAAACTTTTCTAACTTCTAATTAAAAACCTTTTAAAATTTAAACTCTTAAAAAACAAATCCTATTCTTCCATTTACTTACAATTTTTTATTTAATAATTATACTACCAACTACCCCTAATTATTAACACAACAAAACTTTTATCCCTTTAACAACCTTTTAAAACAACCCCACTTCCCAATACATTTTTTTTTTACCAAAAAATCTCCTATCTTTTCCCTCAAAAAATAAAAACTTAATTACCAAAAATACGTTTATACCCCCATTTTAAACATTATTTTACAAAACTTTCCCCCTAATCATTCCCTTTACTAAATAAAAAATTACTATCACTTTACCAATCCTCTTACATCCATTAAACCCTATCCCCCTTTCCCCACCTTTTTACAAATTTTCACAATTTCCAATCCCCATTTTGGAGGATGTACTTCAGGGCATTTTAATGTTTAAATTTGTGCAATAAAAACCGGGTGCCCAAATTTTCACAGTCCCCCGGGTTTTGATAACGGGTCTTCCCCCCCAAAACCAACATCCCCCCCGGGATGAACATCCCATACCCCCCCCCCTTTCATTTTTCAAAAGTCTCCAAATTAGGTCTCTCGACCAAATTAAATTTAAATGCCGAAATTAAAAAAAAAAAAACAAAAAAAAAATTTTTAAAATAGGTCAATACTTTTCCATTATAAGAACCCCCCAAGGTTGGAAATTTTTTTTTTCTCAAAAGTTTAATTTCTTTGTTTGGGAAAAAAAAAAAACGGGGTTTAACTCGCGGGACCCCTTAGGAAAAAGTTTTTTCCCCTAGCAAACAAATGAAGCAGAAGTGAGTGTTGAATCTAAAAAAGTAAAACAGAGATATAAAAACAGAAAATATTTTCAATTTTATTTAAAGGGGGGTTTGGGGGTTTGTTTGAGGAATTATGAATTAAAACTTATTTTTTGGGGGGAAAAAGGCCCGGTTCGGGGGGGGGTTTTAATTTATATAATTAAAAATGTCCCTCAAAAAGTAGGGGGAAAAATTTTTTCAAGTGAAGCCCCCTAAAAGACAAAGGGACTTTCTCTTCCTGGAGAAAAAAGGATTCAATCTCCAGGGAGAGACGTTTTCCGGTAAAAACTTGAATTTGGAATACGCTGAGGAGCGGTCCAGCAGGGACAGTTAGGTTTTTCAAGAAAGGCTTAGTTACCTCCCCGGAAAAACTAAAAAAATTTTAAGGGTATTGGGGAACAGTGACAGGCGACGTTGGGGAAAGGGAAGATAGTTTCCCAGAACGCCTATTGGGGGACTATAGGACCATGGACAGATGCATGTCCCCCGAGTGGCCTGGACTGGTGAAGGGGGGCTGACATGTGTTTTAGAAGCATTTCCAAATCCGCTTGTGCCCCGGGTCGGTTTTTCCTGGAGGGGTCAAAGGCTGGGTGGGGGGGGCCACCCCCACCCCAGGTGAGGCGGGGCTCAGGCCTATAAACCCGGGGGTCTGAAGGCCCTGTCATGGCTGTGGTGGAATATACAAGCCACTGGTAAGCGCCTGTTATCTGTTATTGGTTATGTACAAAGGCACTGAGTGTGCCCTTGGTTGTCAGGGCCATTTGTTTATTAGAGTCACCCGACAGGTTTTTTGTTTTGTATGTTTTGCCTGACTTTAAGGCTGTGTTATTTTGTTGCATTCTAAAAAACCCGGGGCAACCCTGGACTGGATTTTTATGTTGTCCTGTTCTGTCTCCAAACCCCAGGCTGCTACCTAACTTTTGAGGCTAACCCCCAAAGGGTGGAGGATGGGGCACGCAGAGTTTAAAGAGACATACCGCGTTTAATGGACCTTGCTGAATTGTTGCTAAGGGCAACGGTGGTGAAAAAAGTCTTGGATAACGCAACCTATGCCCTGGGTGAAGCTGCGCTGCGCAGCAATAAAGACCGCCGGGATGGATGAATTTTTAAAAACACTTATCCAGGCAAACATACCCTTTCAGTGATGACACGAAACAGCAAAAGGTGCTGAGGAGGCCATGGGGGCCCCAAGCCGAAAAAATCCCCTGCTAGAAGCGAACCGTCTCGCCTTAAAGGGCAAAAACCCATTAAAAGCAGCCCCAAAAGGCAGGTCCTGGCGGTGGCGAAAAATGTGCAGAGGACGCCAAGCTCCTTACCCCCACCCGTCCCCTGCCGTGAGTCTTCCCTGCAGAAAATGACGCGTAAAATTGAGTCGGGGCCTCCCTCGGGCTTTAAAAGAGTGGCTGAGAAAGAAAAGCTACCGATGGCTCAGTGGGTGAAGGGGGCGGGCGCCTTTCCAAACTGGGGACCCCGCACGGGTTTTTCGACCTCAGTGAGAAAACGCCAAGGACTATTGAATTTAAAAAAGGCGGATTTTTGCTCGTTTGGGGGTCAACAGATGGCAGCCCGCGAGTGCACAACGGGGGCTTTTTCTACCATCTTCCCGCGCGTCTAGATGTACACCTGACCACTTGGTAAAAAAAAATGCTACAACCCAGGAGTCTACACCTGCACAAAAAGTGGAAAGAGTGTTTTTGGACAAGTTGTCTTTCCCTTGGGCCTCCTGGGACCCCAGCGCGGGGTTGGAAAAGGCGCCCCCAAAATGCGGAGCAGTTTTAATGGTTGAAAGGACAAAGCCCCGAGGACTTGTTTTAAAGCAGCCCCCCCAGGACGCTCCAACCCCAGGGACGGCCCCTCGTCCGGAACATTTGGTAAGACTGTCCATATATAAGGGGGGTGAAAAGTGTCCCAAAAGGGGGGTGGTCAAGGGGGACTTTTTGGGGAAGGAAAAGGCCCAAAAATGGACCCCCGGGTCCAGGGAAGAGTCTCAAAGGAACCGGGGCCCCGCTACGGGCTGGCGGTGTCACGGACCGGATGGTTCCCCAATGCCCCCCTTACATTTGAGCCGGGGAGTGCGACCAGCTGGGGGGAGGTTTTATTTGCCGGCCAGTGTGCTCTCAGAATGAGTCAGGGAGACGGCGCTGTGTCATTAAAAGGAATGACTATCCGTTAACGGTTTCCCCTGACCCCTTTGCCCCCAGTTGTTTGACCCTACGTCACTCCCCTGGACGCGTGGTGGGGGTCCTGTGATCCAGGGGGAAAAAAAAAGGAGCCCCCAAAATCCCCTATCAAATCAGATCTGCGGTTTCCCCACATGAGGTGGGCGTGGTCAGGACCCCATGCATACGGTGATCTAGGGGAGAACCCCCCCTATTCGGGATTTGGAAAAAAACTTTCACAGATGGGGTAACTTTGTAATGGGGTTGAATATACCATTGTACCAAAACCCAATGACCCTGATTCCGGGTTTCCCCGCATTTGGGGTGACCACTGGAATAGTGATAATTTTCCCCCAAACTGTGATGGGGGTGAAATGGAGGGGGAAAAGTCACTGTCCGGGATTAGAGGCCCCCGGGTAATTTTGGGGACTGTAAAATCAGAGATCCCCCCCGGGTAAAGCCGAGGAAAGTGAAAGTCAAAAAGGGGGCCTCAATACCCGGGGGCCGATCAGTGTTTCCACCTGGCATCAACCAAGAGCTTTATCCCAGGTTGAAAGGTTCGGGGAGGGGGAAAAACAATTGGGGGTACCCCCACCATATGGGAGAATGGTTTTAAACCTCTCCCAAAACTGCGTTAGGGGGCCTTTGGGGTCGAAAGCAAAGAGCGAAATTCTTAAAAAGGTTTTATTGGCCGGGGGTGCACACTGACGTAAACGTACTGTAAATCCTCCCCCGGGTGCCTTTTAAACGCTCGTGCCCCCTTTTTCCGTAGCCCCCGGTGCCATTGCCCATCAAGAGGACCCTTTGAAAGGAAGCGATGGATCTAGTGGGGCCCCTGGTGAAGTCGCAAGGGGCCACGTACATATTGGTGGGGCTAGGCTTGCCACCCGGTACCCAGAGGGGTTCCCTTTCATAATACATCATCTAAAAGTATTGCAAGGGAGCTGTTCTACATGTTTCCCGGACTGGGATCCAAAAGAGATCTAATGACCAGGGAACCCCTTTTTTGTCAAGGGTTATGAAAGAATTTGCAAATTATTAGACATCAAAATTGACACATTGTTAAAACCCCAAACAGATGGTTTGGTTGAAGGTTCAACAAGACATAAAGAGATGTTTAAAAAAGGGGGTTAGTAAGGAAGGGGGAAGGACTGGGACGTCTTTGGCATACCCAATGTTCTCAGTCCGGGGGTTCCACAGTCATCCACAGGTTTTTCCCCCTTTTTAGGGTTTGTCTATGGTGCATCCCGGGGCCTTTAGTTTTTTAAAGAAACTTGGGAGCACGATCACCCCCCACAAGAGGTTATTGAACACATTTCCCTTATGCAGGGGTCGTATTGCTGCAGTTTGTCCATGTTAGGGAACATTACAGCAGGCCAGGGAAACCCAAAGCCGGGTGTAAATAGGTCTGCCAAGGGGGGACCTTTAACCCCGGTGATGGGGTTTTAGTGTTAGTGCCACTTTGGGGAAAATAAATTTTTAGCAAATGGCAGGGACCGTATGAATAATGAAAAGGTCGGGGGAAATAAATTTAGGTTTTAATCAGCCCGGGGAAAAGAAAAACCCGAACAAATTTTTCTGTAAATTTAATTAAACCTTGGAAAGTAGGAGACCCCGACAGCTGTAAGTACCCCCCCCGGGTTTTCAGAGTTGCGTTATGGTCCCCGTCCCAAATCCGAAACAGGAAACCCTTGAATTGTTTAGAGAAAAAAGGATGTGTTCCTGAGTTACCTGGGGCCGAAAGTATAGAACATGACATTGTCACCGGAACCCGGGGGTAAAGGTTTATCTGAAAACCGTCCGGGGTCCCGAAGCTCTAGACGGGCCCTATCGGGAGGTCAAAAAAAGTTGGACTCGAGTAATTAGGAGTCCAGAAGGGAGTGGTCCCGCCCTATCGGGGTGTACCAAAGCCCGATGGCTCTTACCTTCTGTAATGACTTCAGGGAAATTAAATGAGGTCTCAAAAGTTCATGGTACCCAAGCCGAGAGTAATATTGATTGAGAGGCTAGGTCAGGCCCGATATTCTTCTCTTGACCTCACTAAAGGTTATTGCCCGGTACCCCCCCCCAAAGGGGCCCAAAAAAAAAAAACCCCTTTTGCCACCCCCGATGGTTGTTTCGTACTCTGCTTACCATTTGGGTTTTCAGGGGGGTCCCGCAACCTTCCGAGGCTAATGGATATACTTCTCAACCCCCTGTCGTTATGTTCACGTATCCGACGACATAATTATCTTTAGTGAGGATGGGGCAGCCGTCTATCTAAGGTACAGGCTGTCTTATTCGCTTAGAGAAGCAGGGTTACAGCAAAAACCAAAAAGTGTCCTTAGGGTTGGGAAAAAGCCCGGTACCGGGGTATTAATGGTAGGGGGATAATAAAAACCCCAAGTCAAAAAAGTAGAGGCTATACAAGGCTGGCACAACCTATACAAAAAAGCAAGTAAGGGCTTTTTTTTTGGGATTGTGGGTATTTTTGAAAATTCATTTCCCAACTTTCTAGCATGCCCCTCCCCTCCCCAGACCTGACAAGACACATAGGGCAGTTATGGGTTTTGGGGCCCCCAAAAACGAAAGGGCTTTCAAAAATTAAGATGGCCCTGGTAAACAGCCAGTCCTAGTCACCCTAACTTCAAAGAGAGTTTATTGTGCAGAGTGCGTTGACGTGGGGCTAGGTGCAGTACTTTCCCCGGAGGTAAGGGGGAAAAGCACCCCCTCACATATCTAAGTAGAAAGCTCACGCCCCTGAGCGTAACTATATTTTTGTTTTGGGGGGAGTGCTTGGCCCCAAGTGGGCCCTCGGTCCCTCAAATTTTAATACTGGGAAGACACTTTAGGTTAATCACGGGCCATCGCCACAAAACCCGGTGTCCCCGGGAAAAAAGGAAAAAAAGCAAGGTTTAAAAGGGGTTTTGAATTTCAGATTTTTTGCTTTTTGTGGAAATGGGTGGGAAAATACAGGAATGCGAGCATTATCAAAAAGTCCCCTGTTTCATGGTAAAAGTGTCGACCCCCCGGATGAACAGAGGGGGGGGTATGTGAGACATGACAGGCACTTATTTAGGAAGTATGTTTCCCCTTAGGGGAAAACTTCATATGGACTAAGGGGGGGGCATGGCAGATGCGTGTCACCCAGGGGTTGGACTCGGGGAAGGGGGAGCCGACGTCCCCGTGTGTCAGTAGCAATGCTGCTGAATTGTTTTAGAAGGGTTCCAAAACCCCTTGTGTCCGGGTCGGCTTTTCCGGGGTGGTAAAAGGTGGGTGGGGGTGGCCACTCCCCCCACCCAGGTTAGGGGGGGTCAGGCCATAAAGCCTGGGTTGCAGGCCTGTCATGGTGCTGGGGGAAAACTACAAGCCACATGGAAGCAGCCCCGTTTCTCTGTATATTGTTCTTTTACAAGAGGGACTGAGTGTGTTCTGGTGTGTCAGGGCCATTCTGTTTTTGTTGACTCAGCCCGGGAGGATTTTTCTTTGTATGTTTTGCCTGCATTTAAGGGGTGTTATTTTTTTGCCATTTAATAAAAAAACCCGGCATAGCCTGGCGTGACTTTTTTGCTGTGTCCCTGTCTTGTCTGCCCAAAACCAGGTGTACCTGAAAGGAGGGTAACCCCCACAGTAGTAGCCTGTAAAATTTGGATCCCGGTGGGGGAGGCTTGGGGTCGAGTGGGGGTTTCCCCGAGCAGTTTTGGTTTTTTTTTTGTGGGTTTCAGGGGATTCACCCGTGGGAAGCTGAGCTTAAACTCCTTGTCTCTCTCCCTTCAACCACATTTTCCCCACCCTTGGTGGAACTTGATGGACAAGTGTCTTTTTTCAACTGTACTAACTATGTAACTATGTAAATAAATTATATGTGCAAAAATTCCCAATGTGAACACTATGGGCGACATGTCTTAACGGGGCTGTGCTATTTTTTTGGGTGTGCCTTCAGCAAACAAATGCGTGCCCCGTTTGTAGATGCATAAACCATGAAAACAAAAATTTGGGGCAAATTTACCCGACAAACCTTTTGAATGATTAAAAGAGGGGCATGAAACGGGCCCAAAATTCAGTATGAAAGGTATACAAGTCCAACCCGTTTTTTAAAGTGGGGGCTGAACAAAATTTGGCGAGTGTTGCTCCAATGTTTGGGACATAGATTATGGAAAACTTTCATACCACGTCGGACGCACTATTAAAACAAGGGAGAACGGCGAGTCAGTGTGAGGTTCATACATGCCGTCCTGTGTGTGTATCCTAGCAGCCTAATATGTCGTCTGACTGATCTCAGACCTTTTCTTCTATTATTGAAATTCGTTACCGTCATAGATCCATACAGAAAATAGCATTAAGGGGTAATTGTATGTATCCTCGACCCTAGCTTACAATTTTAGGACAAAAAATGTTTTGTTTTAATAAAGCCCTGAAAGACTTTCCCTTCACTTATTAGAAGACACCAGGGACCTCAGCCAATGAAATTACTCAGCCTGGGTTTAAACGCGCGTATCTGAAGCTTGTGAAAACAAGCAAGGGAGGGCTCCCAGACAGCGCAACCAGAAAATTTACTTCTGAAATAATCAGGTCTTCTCCAAAGTGAATGAAGAGAGTGTCATAAGTGAACCTGGAGTCTCAATGTGGGACAAGAGGCTGCTCTGCTGACACATGAGGAGCGCATCGTAGGTGCGACCGGAGAAATATGGCTCAATAATGAGCCTATGCAGTTCTGCGTCCGGGGGGTCCTGGGGGGTTTATATCGTGTCAAAGCATCATTAGGGATAAAATTTTTCATTTTTCCCCCTGAATAATGTCAATAAAAATGCAGCAGTGATCTGTGGTGGGGACATTAGTGCTTTATTTAATATAGGATTTTAATTAATGCTGCATATCTGAACTATTAAGCCTATGTCTGCAGAGCTCTGGATTCTCGGCGGATTTTCCGCGGATTCGGTATTTTGAATCCCCACTGTTTCCCCCGCGCTGGTAGATTCAATGAAAAAACTGTGCGCAGTTTACACCCGCCCGCAGGGCGTAACTCCCAAGCTCCGGGGCCCCGGTGCAAAAAGTGAAAAGGGCCCCCAGCTGCCATGTCCCCCTTTTCAATGGGTATTCCTTATGTGGCAGGGGGCTTTGGGGCCCCCTCAGGGTTTAGGGCCGGGAGCGATGTCCTCTGCACCCCTAAAGCTATGAAAAACAAATATTCCAATGCCCAACAGAAAAACCACTCTTTTTGGGGGGAAATTTTTCTGTTGGCATTGGGGAAAATTTTTTCACACATAAATTTTTTATGTTTGAGGGAAATACTATTTCAAACTTCAGGTGCGCAATGGGGGGAGGTTCTCCCTCGTTGGGTAAAAACTTAATTTGCATGGGGGAGAAATTTTTTTACCCTCATGATATCCCCTTTGTTGACTGCATATAATGGTACTCACTTATACGTGACTTGGTGTTTATTGGGTTGGAGGCAAAAAAAGGGTTTTGGATTTTGTCACATATATCAACGTAAAGTATTTGGGGTTGCGTTTACCCCGAATACCATGTAAAATCCTGCATTTCCTTGATTGAATTAGAGGGGCATGAAGAAGGCTTTAAAGCATTACACCCCCACCTAAACCCATGCATAAAAATTCTATACTCAGGGCAGACTCGTCACCCAGAACATATATTGAGGAATATTCCAGTAGGGGAGCTAATTAGAACAAAACGTAATTGTTCGTCTCCTCAAGAGTTTCTAACACATAAGATGGAAATGTGCGAGAGACTGAGAGAGAGGGGTTTCTCCAATAGAAATTTAAAAACAGCCTGCAACCGTGTTGATAGAGTAGATAGACTCTTTTCCTGAAAAAAGATAAGAAGAACGGACAAGGAGAATCCATAACATTCTCAACTAACTTTAGCAAGCAATTCCCCAAAAATTGTAAACATTATAAAAACGCATCTACCAATACTCTTTGTGAATAAGCCCATTAAACAAATGTTCATGAACAACATGAGATATGTTCCACGAAAAGCACCCACCATAGGCTCGTGGGTCTCACCAAGTCTATTGTCAGTACAGCAGGATAACAAAAATACTTGGTTAGGTTCCGTAGGTTTTTTTGGATGTGGCCACATTTGCAAGGTGTGTAGTTTTGTAAAACAAAACACGTCTTTTTCTTCTTTTAATTCAGAAAAAACATATGAGATCAAGAGCTTTATTAATTGTAATACTACTAATGTAATATACCTGATTAATTGTGAAACCTGCAAAGTGCAGTATGTGGGACGCACAACGGGCCCTCTCAAAATACGCATCCGGCGACATCTCTCTGATGCAGTGAAACGTGACCAATTCAAAACATCAGCGGTGTCGAAACATATCGCTGAAGTCCATAGTGGGAGTTGTAGTACCATCACAGTGGGAGGAATAGAGAAAGTGAAGCGTTTAGTACGTGGAGGCGATTCACATAGGAAGCTGTTAGCGAGGGAAGCCTGGTAGATCTACCATCTGGGTACACGTATCCCGGATGGTTTGAACACCAGACAAGACATCCAGTATCACTATTAACAATGTCAATGTTGCCATTTTTTTGCTTTGTATTATTTTTGTAATGTAATTTAAAGATTTGAGTAACCACGCCCTTTTTTTGGGGGTATTTAAGATCACCTGTTGGGTATGTGATGTAGTCATGAGTAAGGGTCACGTGACCCGAAACGCGTCGTCAATCTGGTTGCTTTAGCCCGTAAGCTGTGGTTTTCACTTGTCTGCTGTTTGGATACAATTTTATAAGAAGATGAAATAAAAAGTAGCAAAATTGCTTTTTAAACAAGCTCGGTCTGCATCTACGGTGATTCTCACGTTTATTGCTCATTTTTCCTGCATTTGGGAGCTGATTTCTGGACTTTTGTTGTTCTTTGGATTTGAAGTGTGGACTCACACATAACCAAGCTCATGGAGGAGACGTTACATGTGGCTACTCCGAGGAACAGGTGAGCTGTTTAACTCTTTCAGTGCTTGTGCCCTATAGCTATGCCCCTGACAGCATGGGTTTTCTACTGAAGCCAATGACCATCTGGTGGAAGATAGAACACGTTCCATGTCCCGCCAGATACCCATTGGATTCCTGTGCAGTCCATATACTGGGCCAGCAGGAAATCCAAAAACTGTCTGTGGCTTTACGGCACAAACCCGCGCCAAAAGCTGCGTTATAGCAATGTTAAAATGCCGGTGGATTTTGGACGGCATTTTAACATTTCTGTGTAGACATAGCCTAACACATCATCATTGCTGGGATATCTAGATTTTGTGGGAAATGGCGCACCCCAGCCTCTGGGGCAACACTTCTATTACCTTATAGGATCCCCTTTAATGGCAGATTTAATCTGTAGCAGGAAACTGTTATATGTACAAGCAATCTTGCCTAAAATCACCCAAAACACGGCCAATTTACTGCACAAAAAAACTAAAAATTTCAAGTAAAATTACTGTAGGGACTCTTGACGTGGGCTGCGAACTTGTGTATTTTTGCCAAAATATCAACTAATACCTCATGTTTGATTTTTTTTTTTTAGTATGCAGTTTTTTGCCTGTAATACTGGGGAGCAGGAGGTGTCGGTATTTCATATTGGGCACTTGGAATATGTTGGGAAATGAAATAGTAAGGGCGTCATCAATTAGTTGTAAGGCAGCATGAGGCAACACACATAACCATATGACTGGCATCCTATATAAGCCTTATCTATGTACAAGGTAATCTTAGCAATGTCTCCCCTCATGGATAGAAGGCGTGTGAGTGGTTGTTTACCAGTATTTTTGCGCTTGAGCAATCTCCCTTGAGTTGTGTTGTGGCTTTACTGCATATTGGTGTGAACTGATCCTTATCCAATGTGCAGTTCTGTACTAAGCAATAGTATACCTGAACAGTATACCTCATGGATAGTAGATGTGCGAGTGATTGTTTTTCAGTATCCTGCACGTATGCAACTTCTCCCATGTAGCACTGGGGCTTATATTGCCTCCAACTGGGATTTTGTCCTGCCATTATGCAGCAGGTATGGCCGTGCTCTTTGTGATTTTAAGTTAATAATGCCCCACTTGTCTGGGAGAGCTGTGCATGAGTTGGGATCACTTTGGCTTGATCCACAGAGCGGAAAAGGGATACTGAAAAATACATGCATATTCCAAAGAAAAACATTCATAATTTACGCGTATTTTTCATGCCAGTTCGTCTTTGAAATTCCATGTTAAAACATCCGCACGTAACTAGTGAATTTTTTGAAATCCTTATTGACTAATATCCATGGACCAAATCCTATTTATAAAGTTACGCAAGTAAAATGCACAAAGTGACACCTAGAAATGCACCAAAAAGTAAACGCTTTGGGGGACACGTATGAAAACTGTCCAGGTGTAAGACTTTCTTTGTTACCCATAGCAACCATTCAGATCCTATAGCAACCAATCAGAGCTCCCCTTTCATTTTTTCAGAGCCCTATATGGAATGTAAGAAGAGCTCTGATTGGTTGCTGTGGGCAACAAAGACCGTCTTAGACCTAGACAGTTCTCATACATGTGGCCCTTAATTTTTTTTTAATGTCATCTATAATAGGTACCATGTGCCCAATAGTGCATTTTTACATGAAGAATAATGGGACATTTTTGATACATATTTTGGTGCACAGAATACATTTAATACACAAGTTATACACACTCCAAGAAACATAAAAAACACTGTATAAATCTATCCGTACATTGGCGTCTGTTATCCATAGGTCATAATAGCATCTGCTCAACAAATATGTCATGGATATGTACACATGTAACCGATGCTGTGACAGGCTTCCCTGTAAAGAACACATGAATACTGCGTAGTATTTGGTTGTTACAGGGCTCCAGTGGAGAGTATGATGTACTCTACTCCTTATATTTTCAGTAGAATGACATGAACCTGTCACATAGACACTCTGACTAATGGGCCCCTATGGAGGCGTATAGGGTGTACAATGGAAACTCTTCTATCATATAGGCTGAAATTAAAGGAAAAAACATGGTGTAAATAGGGTGTTACATACTTTTGTCTGTGAATGTGAGATATTTCTGGATAAGTTAGAGGATACACCCCACTTCACAGACTTTCCATATTTAAAGGGGTAAATAAATGTAGAAAAGGGTATTTTTACGTCTTCCAGAAATAGCGCCACACTTGTCTATTGGCTGTGTCTGGTACTGCAGCTCAGACCTATTCAAGTAAATAGTGTATACGCTGGTGTTTTTCTCATACAAAGCCTTTAAATAATAATCATCCCCAAACATGCAGTTTCAATGTTCAGAGAATATTTTTTGCTCCTATGCTTAAACCTGTCACAGTGATCATGCTATCTGATCTATTGGTAGCATGTTGTAGAGCAGGGGAGCTGGGCAGACTGATATATACTTTTGTAGGGAAAGATTCAGAAGAATTTGTAATTTATTCATCTAATTCCCTGATTAGTCTCAGTTAAAGAGTCCAGTAGGCGGAGTTATCTGTATGTGTGCACATCGAGATAGCTGTCGATCACTGATAACTCCGCCCACTGGACTCCTTAACTGAGAATAATCAGAGATTTAAATGAATAAATGAAAAATTTTACTTAATCTTTTCACATAGAACTATATATCAATCTGCAAAGCTTCTCTTGATCTACAGCTTGCTTTGTCAGGGGTTCAACCTGCCATTTGTGAAACATGCATTGGGTGTCACAGGTGCTGCTGGTTTGTATCTCCCATTTATTATTTCAATCTTATGTTACTTACTTTGGGTATTTATTAGGTTGGAGTACATATGAATTCATTAGTGTTATCATTTAATTGGGGTATATGATTTATTATTTATGTTGTCTCTGTTTTCTCTACTAATGTTATCCAAGTTTGTATTTCTATATTTTATTTCGGGATATACATATGAGTAGCACTATCAGTATTCCAGCACCGTTGTATGTCTTATTGTATATTTTGTGTTTGATTTTTTCAATAGAGGATATAATTTTTTAATTTAGGGTAAATGCTTTTTTTTTTGTTTGGTGGATAGTGATTTTGGTTACCTTTACCCTGATTTGGTTGTATTTGGTTATATTGGCCCTGTTTTGATAGGCGGGCAGGAGTGTTCCAATCTCAGACATTAATGGCTTATTGATAGGTGTCTGGGAGCCCCCAAAAGTCTCCCGAGAGAAGGTGGCACTTGCCCACTACATTCCATTCTGTTCTATTGGGGTTCTGAGTACAGGTGATTGGAGTGCTCAACTGTACTCAGATATCGCCCTGAAATGATTAGAGAATGTAGCACGTGCGCCACCTACTTTCTAGTCTACAGTGACCCTTTGTAAAGACAGGTGCTATCAGACATTTAAGGTATACCCTATCTATATGCCATAAATGTCTGAGATGGGAATATACTTTTCAGCACTATCGATCATGTATTAAATATATATTAAACATATAACTAAACATATATTAAATATATACCGCACTCTGGTCCTGCGGCTCAGACCCATTCAAGTGAGTTGTGAGGAACTGCAATACCAGACAGTGTTGCAAATGAAAAAAAGACCCTTTTCTCCTCCCATATAAACCTTTTACATAACACTCATCCCCACCCTCACACAGCCACAGTCTCAGCGTTCAGAGAAAATTTCTCTGCTCCTATGCTTAACCGCTATCTACATATGCCTGGAATATGTCCTTTAAGATTTATGAACACATGCATACGTTAGATATACACCAGGTCTAGTATTTGTTTTTTGTATCTGTTACCTGTTTTACTTTGCACTAAACATATTTGGCATACAGACAGTATCTGTGGTTAGTGTTGCGATTCAGATAATTTGGCCCATTACTGATGCGATTACAATTCGACCCAAATCCAAGCATTTTTTGCCAAAATTTGTCCCAGAATTTGACTAACTGTAACACAAGCCTAAAGTGGGGTTAGGGTTTTCTTACTGGGTTTGAATGGGTTAGCCTAATCAGTGCCAGCTATGCCGGTTCCACAGGGTTCCAACGTCATGTCCTTCTGATGTCACTTCCAGCCCAACACCACATTAGGGTTAACTATGTGACAATGATGCATAAGTTATGTCAGATGTTGGAGCAACAGCACTGTGGGACCAGAAGCGCCAGGGAATGGGTAGGTGAACCCATTCGAAACTTCAAAAAAATTAAAAAGCTAACCCTATTTTAGAGTTAGGGCTATGGTTACAGTCAGGATTAGGGCTAAATTTAGGGTTAGGGCTATGGTTACAGTCAGGATTAGGGCTAAGTTTAGGGTTAGGGCTATGGTTACAGTCAGGATTAGGGCTAAGTTTAGGGTTAGGGCTATGGTTACAGTCAGGATTAGGGCTAAGTTTAGGGTTAGGGCTATGGTTACAGTCAGGATTAGGGCTATGGTTACAGTCAGGATTAGGGCTAAATTTAGGGTTAAGATTAAAACGAAAAAAATTAGATTTGGGTTTCCCAAATCTTAATTTTTTCCCAAGTTCAGTCAAACCTGTGTCAAACTGAACAGGGACAGATTTGACCAACAATTTCCATGATTATTTCTATTTACAAGATGATCATACTCTACACAGCTCTAATGAGAATTCATTCTTCTCGATCCCCAAGTCTGTAGAGTTTACAATCTAAGTTCTGCAACATCTGCCCAAGCACTTACAGACATAGGCTCCCTTAAGCACATTTTAATAGCCTATCAGCCTACTACTATGTTTTTGGGCTGCGGGTGGAAACCAGGAGTGCCTTGCACGTGGGAGTCACTGCTTTAGGATTCAGCATATTATATATGAAAGCATGTGTTTTTTAGTTTGCAAAAAAAAGGTTTGTCTGAACAAGAACTATGTAATTGACAGGAATAGTGAATCCTCTGGACCACTGCAAGCGGTGAAATAAGCCACTCCAGGGAGTGGAATATAAGTAGAACCCAATATTCACCAGTGCCCGCCGCAAGCAGGTTGGGCTTCCTGCAGCGGAGGTGCTACCAGGTCGCTTACCCTGATGCGACTTGCTTGCTGTGGTGGCCGAGGTGAAGCGTGGTACAGAATCATATATCAAACTCATAAGGCCACATCTATGAACCTGTTTAGGTCTAAATCTCACTCTTTTGCCCATAGGTTACTTCGAGCAATCACGTTCAAACATTTTAAGAAGCAATGATCGGGCGTAAAGACTCTTCTATAACGGACAATTTTTTTCACAATATTTTTTAAAAATGTGTCGATCACATTTTCATTTTGGATTCGTATAGCAAAGTTTTACAAGAGGCTTCAGTAACCTCCAATTCTTGTAGTTTCATAGGAAATTAGTGATTCCATTCATTGTTAAAAGAAAAATAACTCTGCTTTTTTGCACAGTGAGAAGGATCTGCTGACAAGCTGATAGTAAGACAAAATGCAATAGGTAATGAACCAGCTTGTGGACTCTCCCCAAAGTAATGCTCTTACAGGGCTTCTTAAAAACATCCAAATTTATTACATCAAAATCATATTTAAAGATCACAGCAGTTATGCTGTATACAAATGAGAGACTCCCAGTGCAAGCTTGATCGTGCAGGTTAGCAGAGCGACGCGTTTCGGGTCACATGACCCTTACTCATGTGACCCGAAATGCGTCGATCTGCTAACCTGCACGATCAAGCTTGCACTGGGAGTCACTCGTTTGTATACGGCATAACTGCTGTGATCTTTTAATATGATTTGATGTAATAAATTTGGATGTTTTTAAGTAGCCCTGTAAGAGCATTACTTTGGAGAAAGTCCACAAGCTGGTTCATTACTTATTGCATTTTGAATTGAGGAGGGGTGGCACCCAGAACCGTGCTGAGAACTTGGCCATAGCACTACACCAGTGCGTTGCTGCATGTTGGAGGAGGTGAGCTGTTTTCTTCTTACCACTGATAGTAAGACAACTCTTCAAACAAGGAGCATTTACGTGGCAAGTATTTTCCAGCAATTTTTTTTTGCTTCCCTTTAAGGCTAGATACCTTGTACTACTTTCTATGAAGGTGACATTTCTGGTACAGTGAAACCTAGAAGACTAACCTTTCATGCACTTGTACTTTTCACCGGCACCAGCAGGGGGCACTATGTGCTGTGATGCACACAGCCTGGGTACACTTGGGCATTGCTGTCTAGGCAAATCAATTGTGATGGATAAGAAAATGCAAATTAGTCCTGTAAAATAGGCCTATGCCAAGGTGCCTACGATAATAGCAGTTGGGGCAAATAATCTGTGCCAAATACAAAACAAAGAGATGAGTCAATATATTGCCCTATGGGATTTTTTTTTGTCCTTTTTAGTCTCATAATTATGTAAAAAAAAAATCCCTTAATTTTCAAATTAAGAACTAAAGGTGGAACTATATTTAAGCAATCTGTCCTAACCCAAAAACATGATTGCTGCCAATGTAGTGGCTTCCACATTGTATAGTAATATGACATCTCAGTTAAATATGAAGGTAAATTGTGGCTAGCCATATGTGTCCAATGTAGTGTCTGACACACCAGGCACGTAGGAAAATAGGATGTTTATAAGCTGCATGTTAATGGGTTTTTGGGAGCTTCAAACACGACCCTCTGTTGTTGGAAGTCTCATTTGAATATTGTTGATCAGAAACCAGATGGCGTATCTCACGGCATTATGACCAAACAATATGTAGCATATGATAAGTGATTGTTCTTAAATAGAGTATTCTCCATGGAAAAATGACGGGAATTCAAGTAGATTGTAGACAGAATAGAAAAAGCACTTGACCGTGATTAAAAGATGCACAATATGGACATATTATAGACTACTGATGGTAATATACGCACGGCATGACGGAGGTATGCCGACAACCCGCTTCAGTGTCATGGGCACGGATATGGGAACGCCCTCCTATCCATTTAATAACAAATATTCAGACGAAATTCCTGACGAGAACGGGGAAGTATACCAGTGCTGTCAGATGTATTGCTTTAATAGGGGATATAGCAACGCGTTTTGTGCCAATTATATCACTTCATTGGGCTGAATTAAAAATACCTCACCAAAAAGCGTCCTAAATAGCACTGCAAAAGGTCAAAGTTCAAATCATGGTAGACACAAGAATATAAAATATAAATTATACAACAAAATATTATCTTATTAATATACAGAATTCTCCATATATTACAAAAATATATGTAAATTTAAAAACATATGATCGAAATACTGTACAATGATTAGAACAATATACACAAGCCATAGCATAGTCAAAGCTAAACAAAATTAAACTTAGTAAAAACAATATTATCTGTTGCAAAAAAACTAAATGAATAAACTAAAACTAACAGAAAAAAAAATTACTTCCCATTTTGTGCTCTATCAGACTGTCAGCACCTATGATCAGGTATTTCTTGCTCATGCTATACTTTATAGTACCTAAGATTTGTAAAAGAGGGGTTCTCACCATGCTGGTTCACACAATCTGCTCTCAACATTCAGTTTCAGGCTCCCACTTCCTGCTCAGGCTGTAGACAGGTCTACAGCAGTGATTGGCATATTAGCTTTGCTCTTCCTGTTAGAGGTACATTGGTGATGGAGGGGTCAAAAGCAGCAAGACACAAGGCTACAGAACTCTAAAGGGTGAAAGTTTGTCAGTAAGAAACATAAACAAGCTACTGTGCTGCTGATAAGACACAGCAGGAACTGAACGCCACCATCCCGACCATCCCTGCCAGGGCTTCTAAAGCAGAAAGAGCTGGTCGGTATCCTAGACAAGCTTGTATATACCAGCAGGAGATAAGAACTACTATAGCTCTGAAAGGAAGGTCAATCAGAACAGCAATGTATATGGTATCTTTATTTACTTTTGCCTGCATGTTTAAAGCGAATCAATGTGATGGGAAAACCCTTTTAATAATGTAGATAAATTGTGGAGCTCTGGAACCAACAAAACAGCTGAAGTGGTGGGACCCTGGAAAGAAATAAAATGGTGTAGTGGTATCCTTGTAATAAAACCTGAAGGGCCACATGTATGAACCTGTTTAGGCCTAAAAGTCACTTTTTTGCCCATAGGTTACTATGGGCAAAAGAGTGAGCTTTAGACCTAAACAGTTTCATACATGTGGCCCAAATAGAGGCACTGTTTAAACACAGGCAGGTTTAAAGGAGTGTTCAAATCTGAAATGTTCATGGCATAGTGATAGGATATGTCATAAATATCTGATAATTTTGAGTCGCCCTCCGATTTTGAGAACGGGGCTCTGTACAGAATGGAGAGCAGGTCATGTTTGCATGCAAGTCTCTTACTAAATTAAAATGTGATTTTAGCTTATTACACCTTTTTCTTTTGGATGTTGGACGTCACTTTGAATTTTAAACTATGTGAACAAACCCTTAAAGTACAGAAATTGCCATTATTCCCCCATGCCATGTGACTGTTCTCTTGTCATATGCTGGTTATACATCAGGATTGCTTTGTATTCCCACCGTACAGAGAAGCGTAGTCTACAATACTTTTCTGTACATCGAAAATAAACAATGTAAACCATGACGCAGCCTATATAGTTCTATACAATGTTGGATTAGGCAGGCGGAGTATGGTGGGAACACTCAGGCATATACTCCAATGTGGCAGAACAGTGTGATGTGAACAGAAACTTTTTAGCAAAATTATTTTTTAATATGACAGTTGTTAGGAAATGTAAAGCTCTACATTAAATGGATGCTTATTTTTGGACATAACAATGAAAAAAAAACTTTATTTTAACATGTTCTTCATTATTATTATTTAGAGCGCCATTAATTCCAGGGCGCTGTACAAGCCAAGGAGATCAGGTACACAATATAAGACAACTGAAAACGGTCTTGGTCTAAGCATTTCTTTGTTGCCCATAGCAACCAATCTGAGCTCCCCTTTAATTTTTTTCAGAGCACTATTCTGATTGGTTGCTACGGGCAACAAAGAAAGTCTTAGGGTATGTTCACACGATGTATAGCGGCATGTACAGTAATACATTGTGTGTTTCGGGAGCTTGCGCTGATCAGTGCATACTCCCGTGGTGTGGGGTGGGGGCGGCAGCCCGCCAGCCCTATAGACAAGCATTACATGCAGACATGTCACATATCTCCCCGCGCGCACAATACGAGGCGTAATCCATAGTTCTCTATGAGAGTTATGGATTACTGTAATTATGGGGCGCATTTCCCTGCGTATTAAGCGCAGTACACCGCAAAATACGCAGCGAAATGTGCTCCAAAATAAGCTGTGTGAACATACCCTTAGGCCGTGTTCACACGGCTTATTCACGCCGTATTTGCGAGCCGGATTGCGCTCGCAAATCCGGCGTGAATAAGGGGCGGTGGCGCGGCCCGCCGGCCCCATAGACTGCCATTATCCACGGCGCGTATTGCGCCTGGATAATGTGCATGTCACTTTCTCCCCGCCCGGCGGATTCGCCGAGCGGGGAGGAGCGACGGTAATCCACTGCTCTCATAGAGAACAGTGGATTACCGTAATGACTCCGACAGATTGGCGCCGTATTGAAGCGCAAATCCGGCGCGGAATACGGCGCCAATCTGTCGGCAAATAAGCCGTGTGAACGGGGCCTTAGACAGTTTTCATACATGTGGCCCTAACTGACACGGAAGGAAAGTGGATCCTGCCCGCGAGAGCTTACAATCTACAATAACCAAGGTTGGAAAAACATGACTTTTGCTTCTATCAAAAACGGACAGAAATAGTGTAGATGTATGTACATAGGCTTAACGTATGCATTAAAAAAACAGATGTAGACAAATTTTGTTAAACTTTTACAAAAGTTTCTGATAAACCTACAAGTTAAATGAAGATAAAAAAATATGAAGTGAATGGAGCCAAAGGATATGTCCAGGCGGTGTAGTAAAAATACCGGTCAGATTCTGATTAAGGAGTCCAGCTGGTATTTTATCATCTTTTGAATGGTTTTGGGGGACGGTTCTGTCTGCGGTTTGCAGATTCGGATGTCTCCCTCAACCATTAAATAGCACAACTTCTGCCCGAAGATTGTGCATGTTTCGAGTTTTTCGGAACGCCGGTGGGGTGAAAATTCGCCCAGTAGAAAAACCGTGCTGTGTAGACTACTGGGTGGATTTTCTACAACACTCTATGAGGATGGTTGATAGTCGGTTTTCAGATCCAAAAACCACCTGAAAAACCGACTGGAAACCCTTGCAGGGTGGATGTTCCTTTAGTGAAATGTCTGTTATTTACATCCATGTTCCGACTGGTCACAAGAGAGCAGGGGAAACTCATGGTGGGCCTTTCAAGTACAAAGGTAATGAACGAAAACAGAGTCCAAGAATCCTGTGCCGTCAAGTTAAGTATCTGTAGAATGGGCCCTGAAAACCTACTCCACTGGTGGGTCCCCTAAAATCTATTTCGTTAGTGGGCCCCTAAAATATACTTCGTTGGTGGGTCCCAAAAACCTACTCCACTAGTGAGCCCCTAAAAATCTGCTCAACTGGTGGGCCCCAAAAACCTACTCAATTGGTGGGCTCCAAAACCTACTCAACTGGTGGACCCCAAAAACCTACTCAATTGGTGAGCCCCAATAACCTACTCCACTGGTGGGGCCCTAAAATCTACTTTGCTGGTGGACCCCAAAAACATACTTCACTGGTGTGCCCCAAAAAACTGCTTCACTGATGGGCCCCTAAAATCTACTTTGCTGGTGGACCCCAAAAACATACTTCACTGGTGGGCACCAAAAACCTACTCCATTGGTGGGGCCCTAAAATCTACTTTGCTGGTGTGCCCCAAAAACATACTCCATTGGAGGGCCCCAAAAACCTACTCAACTGGTGGACCCTAAGTGTCAACTCCTCTGGTGGACCTAAAATCAATTCCTCTGATGAACCTCAAGAATTAGCTCCTCTGGTGGGCTTCAAAAATCAACACTGGTGGCCCCAAGTTTTACCTCCACTGGTGGACCCCTTAAATCAATTATTTTGATAAGCCCCAAGAATTAACTCAACTGGTGGGTCCCAACAATCAACTCCTCTGATTGGCCCTAAGTATAAAACCTTCCGGCGGGCCCTGACCTTTCAGTCGGACACTGTTCGCATTATCGGAATCTTCATAAAACATACAACAGATAACATATAAATAAAAAGCCACAGACAGAAAAACCCCAAATATATCCCCTTAAAACAAACACAACAACCTGGAAATTCCTTACATTTCTCTCACACAGAAAAAAAAAACAAACAACAAAAAGGAAAAGGGAGAAATTTACTCTCCAAACCCAAAAACCCTTTCGGGGGACAAAAACCCAACAGAGGGACAACGTTTCCCTTGATTTAAACCCTTTGCCCCCAGCCCCCCTCCCGCCTAAAGCTTTTTTTCCCCCTTTCTTTACTCCCACAACCACAAGTTTTTCCCTTTCCCTTTTTCCCCAAAAGAAATTTTTTTTTCCTTTTGGGCCGCAAGAAAAAAAAAAAAAAAAAAAAAAAACCCCCGCCGGGGGGGGTGAGAGAAGTAAAAGCGAGGGGGGGGGGGCGTTCCGGGGAAGACCCGGGCCGGGGGTTTTTTGGGCCCACATTTTTTGGGGCGGGGGTTTTAAATGCCCTGGGCAAAAACCAACAAACAAGAGAGAAAAGAGAAAGGGGTGGAAAAGGGGGAGGGAAAAGCGGGGAGGGGTTTAGAACACACACCCCCCCGGGGGAAAAGGGAGCTCAGGCCAGACAGACACGGGGCCTTTACAAAAGCATTCAGAGAGGGGGGTTTGGAGGGGGAAGCGCAAGCTCTTGCTCCCCCTGAAACCCCTTTCCCCAATGTAACAACAGGGAAAGCCCAAACCCTCCTGAAAACAAAAAAAAGAACGGGAAAATTTTTTTGGTTTGACGTCCCCGGCCCTTCACCATTCCTTTGGGAAATTGCCCCCCTTTCCTCTTTTTCCGGCTATGGACACTTGGAGGAGTTTTTTGGGGGGCGCAGAAAAGGGCCCTTGCTGGACATGGAACTCCTGTGTCCCCTCCCTCCCCCCTTTTCCCTCTTTGTGGATCGTTTTTTTGAAGTTTTTTTTGAGCAAAAGTTTTTCCGTGGGGATTTGTTTACTTTTTTTCCCCGGGTTTCTTCAATGTTTAGGGACTGTGAGCAGGACTTCCAGCCTAAATCCAGGGCTCCAAGCCCTTTGGGAGCAGTTCCACCTGACCCTTCCATGAGCCCTTGGGGGGCCCGGGGGCCTTCTCGGCGGGGGTGGGCGCGGGGATAGGGAAACCATAAAAAGGAAAACGGAAAGGGAAAGCCGGAGCCCGTCCGGGCGGGCTCCCGGGTTTCACCCCCCCCCTACCCCGGGGGGGGGAACCCCCTTCACCCCTTTCCAAATGGGCTCCACGAGAGGTGCGAAAACCACCCGGGAAGGATAAGCCCCATCTCCTTTTTGTGGTGGGCGGCCGAAAAGAGGTTGTGTCTGCCCAGATCCTCAACTAAAGTGCTGAGGGACTCACCCTGCAAGATAAACGGTTGTCCCGCCCAAACTGCAGGCCTATGCCCCCGCGCACGGCCGATGCGGGAGACCCTTTCAAATCATGGGCTTTCCGCCCTTTCGGCGCCCCTTCCTGCGGCCTCTTTCACCAAAAGGGAAACGCGGAAGGGCGGGTGAAAACGCCCCTGTTTACGGGAGGCAGCTATCCCCCCGCGCTGCACAAGAAGGAGGGCAGTCTGGGCCCGGCGGGGGGGCGCGGGGAAGCGCTTGAGCTGGGGGGTTACGAAAAGGGGTTTCGGGGTTTCACCACGATGCTTCGAAAATTTGAAAGGGGGCCCTTTTTCTTTCCCGGAGCTGTACGGGAACCCCAGCGCCCCCTGCATCCGGGTCCCCTGGACTGCCGTCCCTTATCCCCCCCGCCACAATTTTCTTGGTGCACTCCCCACAAGGGGCTGGAAAACCCGGGACTTTTCCACGGGGGGGGCTTCGACTTTTCCAATTTGGACATCCCTCCTCCTGGCACGGGAAACTAGGGCCCAACGACGAGGAGCGGGGCCCGGGGCTAGGGCGGTTTTGCTGGAGGGACGTGAAGGACAAATTTTCGTTTTCGCAACAATTACAAGCGGGAAAGGGCCCCCGGGGTGAGTGCGAGGGGGGCCGGTTGAGTGGGGGGCGGCCCAGGTGTGGGGTGTAAAGGGTTTGAGGGGGGGGGCCCATTTGCGATGGGGCCCGGGCTAGAGGTGCGGGCGGGCCGGGTTGGAGGGGCGAGGGGCCCGGGGCGATTTTTGGGGGTTTCCAGGTGTAAATGCGAGTGGGCCCGGCAAAGGGGTGCGGTCGCCGAACGTTCGATGTTTGTTTATTTATAGTTCGATACAATGTATCATCAATAGAACGTCGGGGAAACATTGTCCGTTTGAATTTTTGGCAGCTGGGGGGGTTTTTTAAGGGATGGGTAACTCTAAGCTGTCAAAATCGGGCTTAAACCACACTTGTGCGGGTCAATTTTTTTTTTTTTAAAAAAGTTCATTAAACCAGGGGACCATCAGTCGTCTTGCCTGACTTTGGGGCAAGCCGGTTTAATGACGGGGAAAGGAAAATTTTTGGGTATTTGCCTGAAACCATTGATTTCCGTGCTAGGCACCCGTGTTTTTCCATTTAAAAGGGTTTAAAATTGTGGGGGTCTATTTTTTCCTTTTTTCCCTCCCTCCAAAAAAAAAAAAAAGGGTTCACCCTTTAGACAAATTTTTTTTAAAAATTTAAAACGGGTCTGTTTTTAAATTTCTAAAAGGTTCTGGGTTTTTGGGTGGTAACGGTATCCTGGGGATATCAACCCCTCCAAAAGAAAAACAAAAAAAAACCCCATTGCTGTTGGGATCGTGGTCAGCTAAGGTAGAAAAAGTTGGTACTTCGTTTGCCCTTTAAGATGTCCTGGGCAGCCTTCGTTTGGTTTAAGGTTTAGATATAATAGCCCAATAACCCCCCCCCCCCCCCCAAAAAAATAAAAAATAAAAAAAAAAAAAATATATAATATTCCACCAAACAAATTTTCATTTTATTAAAATTCGAAAAAGAAGGGCCCGGGGGTGAGTGAGCACCAAAAATGTTCTTGTTTTTTTGGTAAACGGGTTTCAATAGGGTTTTTCGGCCTCCCCCCCAAATAAAAACAAAACTAAGCCCATATCCCTCCCTTTTTTCCCCCAAAACTACTCTTGGTTGAACTTGATAGACGTATATCTTTTTTTAAACATACAAAGTAAGGGTTCCCGCTGCCAAAGGTTATGAAAATTCGGGCTAAGAAAGGAAAAAAGTTTTCATATGTGATCGTTGGGCCCCCTAAGCTGTTGCGGTAATTTTTTAAACTTAGCACTAAGGGGGTAATGATTAGATATAATTCCCCCTGTCTCCCCCCTTCTCCCTACCCCCCTCCAAAAAGAAATAAATAAAATAAGCCTGACAAATATTTAAAATCCAAATCTGACAACTGGGCTGATCTTAGCATCTACAAATTTTTTTGTGATATTTATAGCGATAGGTTATGAACCCGCCAAAAGAGTAAAAAAAAACCCTTTGCTGCCAAGATCATGGTGGGTAGAAAAATTTTGGGGCTTATGTGACTAATTACCCAAAACCTTTTTCTGGTTTAGGTTGGGTTTGACAGCTATAGGGTTAATACTATGGATCATACTATGGCTTAAAAATTGTGAGGTATAGGTTAAACTTTATTTTGGGGATGGAGGGGGTTTTTTTTCCTTTCCCTAGGGGGTTTTTTTGAGTTGGGTCTCCTTGTGTGTAAAATGGCTTTTGGGCCCTTTTTTTTTTTTTCCCAAATTTTCGGGCGGATGGGTTTAAAAATTTCAAGGTTTTAAAATTTTTTTTGGGGGGGCAGCGAAGCAGAATTTTTTACTGGCCAAAAAAGGTTAAAAAGCACTTTCCCGATTTTGGGGGTTTATCGGGGACTACCTTTTCCCTTTAGGAAAAAGTGTTTTTGTAAGAAGGGGGCTGACCTTTCCCGGGGAAAAAGGTTTTTTCCCACGCTGTTTGTGTTTGTACAACTTAAAAAAGGGGGGTTTTTCACCCTTTCGGGCTAAGGGAAAAAAGGGCCAGGTTTTCACCCAGCTTCAGTCAACAAACCCTCATCCTTTTTTTAAATCATTTAGGTTTTTGGGGCCCGATGGCAACCCCGGCTTAAACTTCTGCGTTGGGTTTATGCATTTTAAAAGATTTTAAAAAATTTTGGGGAGGATTCTTGGGGGTTTACCAAGCGATTGATTACACAGCCCGTGGGTGGGGGAAAAACCTGGGGGCAGTTTAGATGGGGTCACTTGTAAGGAAAAGGACGGGGGGCAGACAGTCCTTCCCCCCCCATCCCCCGCCTAGGGGCCCGACATGCAAACCCCTGGCCCGACAGCTCTTAAAAAAAGCTTTTTTCCCCCACATCCCACTTCAGTTTCCTAATTTCCCTTTAAAGCTGGGAAAAGAAAAAGGCTACAATTTACTTTACCCACTTTTTTTTTCCTTTTAAAGGGCTGCAATCAAGTTTTCTAGGGAAAGACAAAACCCCAAATTTGTTTTATGGGAATTCCCCCTCATGACGGGACCTGGGACCAGACTGGGGGGACGTCCCTGCATTGTATTTAGGTGGTTGTATACATAACTAGGGCACTGAAAAAGGGGGGAAAGGCCCGCCAACCCCCACCCCAATGCCCCCCGTTTTCCAAAACAAATAGCGGTTTATTTTAAGGGTCTGGGGGCTCAAAGCCCCCCTTTTGGGGGGATGCCCCAATTGTAAAATAGGTGGCAAGGATCCGGGTTTTAAAAGGGGAACCCCTTAAGGGTTTTTGAAAGATGACATTTCTACTTTATTCCCAAAGTCCTTTTAGCTCATCCCATATTTTTACCCTTCCTTTTAAGGGTTTAAATTTTATATAATTGGAAACCCCAGTTTTCCCCCCGGGGTAATGGGTTTGTTAAAAAAGTTGCATTTCTTTAAACCCTTTCCCTTCTAATGTGGGCTATTTTAATTTGGGTGGAAAAAACAAGACGACCTTGGTTTTCCCTTTTAAAAAATTTTTCCGAAGAGAAAAGTGGAGGGGAGACTCTCTTTTGTGTCATTTATTTAAAAAAACAGTTTTCCCTCCCCAATCCGGGTATAGCTTTCATTTTCTGGGGCGGGTAAAAAGGTTTGACGTTCACGAATTTTCCCGGGTTATTTTTTTCTCGGCCCCAATAATAAAAGTTGCATTTACCAATCTCTACTTGGGAGGCCAATTAAATCACATTATTTCCTAAACCCCTTTCCCCCCCCCTACCCCGCTCCCCCACCCTTACTTATTATCCGTGAATAGACTCCTTCCCAATTTCCCCAGGAGTTTCTTACAACTGTGTGTCAGAGCCATTGTGGCGATGTTAACATTAATGAGGCACATTATCTGTGATAGTTTGGATTTTCGTTTTTTTAAGGCTTGTTAATTCCCCCCGGCCCAATCATGGATTTTGGGAAAAGGTTTGGGAGCCCTTTAATAAACCCTGTCCCCGAAAGGAGGGCCTTTTTTTTCTTTTTTTTTTACGGCTTGGGGGGGTTTTTTAAACCCATTTTCCCCGCCAACCCCCCCTTTACCAAAATTTTTAATTTTAATAAAAAGAACTTTGTTTAAATTTTTTAAAAGTTGAAACTATTAATAAACCTTTTTAGACTGCTTTTTTTTCACATGCAATTTTGGGCACATTGGGTTCTTTGGGGATTTTCAACCAAATCAACATAGCCCAACTCGCGACCTTATCAATGGGCATCCGTAATAGAACTTGTCTATTCTGCGTTTGTCAAACACCCCTTTCCCCCCGCCCCTTTTTCAGGCTGCCCCTTTTTTGCAAAGGGCAGACCCAGGAAAAGGGCTTGTGTTTGCAGTTTGATAGGTCCGCTAGGGTACTTGGGGTGTAATTCCCCACCACTTTCGGGGTTTTTTTCACATTGTGGGTGCAAGCATTCATATCAAGTTTTCTAGGCATTTTTTGGGGGGACAAGAAACTGGCTTGGTTTGGGTTGAATGGGGATGGGGACAAATGGGCAAATGGGATGGGCACTTTTAAATGGGTTTTAAAAAGCAATTTGTTTTGGGTCCTATTCATTTGCATGTTATGTGCGCATGTGCTTTCTATAGACTGAAGCTAGTCTGTAAATTGAAACTGGTAATTGCCTCATTGTAATATCTTAGACAGCTCACCTGTAGGGGAAGAATGTGATTGGGGGAAGGGCGCAGGTTCTAATAGTCCCTCAGGGCTCAGTGCTACCTGTCATGCATCTCCTGTCCAGGTGAGTGCATAGCCCTGTGTCCCGGTTTAGAAGTCTGGACAATTCCTTGGAAGAGGAATTTGCTGCAGACTCCTGGTGTGCACAATTGCTACTACATGGCAGTCAGTGCTTGTTGGGAGCTGTAGTTTTAGATCAGTTGCAAGCCCACTGCTAATCTGCAGGATACTCTTTATTCATTTTCCTGCAGGGTGTCTCTTTAACTTTCTGTGTATCTCAATAGATCTAAATCTCATTTGGCTTTTCTCCCCCTGGGCATCCCCCCTCCCCATTATCCATCTCTTCTTCTCGCTTCTCCCAGGATCA
Organism: Phyllomedusa bahiana; assembly: GCA_025379985.1. Taxonomy (NCBI): domain Eukaryota; kingdom Metazoa; phylum Chordata; class Amphibia; order Anura; family Hylidae; genus Phyllomedusa; species Phyllomedusa bahiana. The sequence goes on along the minus strand of JAODAL010001368.1, from coordinate 177,079 downwards.
GGGAATGTCTGCCTGTAAATGGCACTAGTTGCTCCTAGCAAGGCACTCTTGAGAATAAATAAGATGGAAGCACTTACTCAGCCCATGTCTCATGTACTTCGTGCACAGTGTGTTCAATAGCACTTCAAAAGTAATATCAGAAGCAAAGCAGATTGCGGTCCGTCGGGCCAGCTGATGCCATGGAGTCCATGCTGGTACAGGCATAGCAGCAAATGGGCACCAATGTCTGTAAGCTTGTCTTTGGCGGAATCTGCCAACCGATATCTCCTGTGCGTGGTGCAATTTGATGAGTGGTCTGCACAAGTCTCCCAGTGGCTGCACATTTCTCCGGAGATGACCACTCTATTGAAGATTATGGTTTTAATGGGACACTTTAAGATGCAGAGGGAGAGAAAGGAATGGGAATTTAAATTAATGCAAACATTTCAGACTCTACAAAATGGGCTAAATATTCATGCCAGGTTTATGTCAAACTATGTGTGAACTGTGAGAGCCACAAATTACACCTGATGGCTACGAGATAAGACACAGAATTACTGACCCCTCCGTCACGCCTCACAAGTTTCCAGATAGTTGATTTTTTTGACCTGTTGTAAATGACTTGTCTACTTATATTGCATTTTGTTATTTTTAAGAATTCTAAGATCCTTTGAAGGTCCATGTCTTTTGTGTATAAAAAGTCTGTAAATTTTCAGTTCTTGTATAACACCATGTCTGAAGAAGGGAGCTAGTACTCTCGAAAGCTCACCATCAAATATACTGAGTTAGCCTGAAAAAGGTATCGCCTGATTTCTTCACTCTTCTACAAGTCGGATAAATTCATTTTAAAGGGGAACCTGTGTGTAGTGTTGGAGGTAGGCTGGCCTCGTAATTGATGAAGTATATAGAGTTGGATGTAAGGTCACCTAATTGTGTAAGTGTTCCTTGCAAAAAAAAAAAAAAAAAAAACTTACATCCTTTGTGTGGTGTCTGCTGGAGCGTTGAGAAAGGACCCTGATACAGCAGACAGGATATCAAGTGTTAGGAAGTCTGGGTTAAATAGGGCATAGACTACTGAGCTGGGCAGACAGCAGCCTCCTTGAGTCATGTGCTTAATGGATCTCTGGATTCTTTAGTCCTCATGGACACTGTATCTGGGTCAGCTGCTTGGGGTTTTGGCAGATCACATGAAATCTATAGAACTGACAAGCAATTCTGCTGAAATTCTAGAATAGGTTCTGCTCCTGGGTAACCATCAATATTAAGGCTGCCATGAGTCGAATCATCCAGCTTTTCTAGAGTGCGCTTCTTGGTTATGTAATGGTGCCTCACTTAATCCCATGGTAATGCAGATTTGTTCAGGATGGTGGAAAAGCTGGGTGATGACCTCACCTTCAAAAGCTTGTCAGAAGAAGACATCCTGAGCCTGTGGTACACTTATTTTTTATATATTTTTTTTAAAGGGTCAGATTCTCTTTATGGGTGTGCGCAAAAGCTCATTGTTTAACTCCCCCCCCCCCCCCCCCCCCCCCAAATTCTTTTAAAATAGTTATCGGGTATTAGTCAGCTTTAAGAATTGCTCCATGCGGTGGTGTCTCGTACCTGTCGAAAGCCAGACATCCTGTTCCTGGGCTGTGGTGCTGTTTGGGGGGTGACTTGGGTGAGAAGGGGGGAGTGTTGAGAGACATTTCATCAGAAATTTGTTTTAGCAATATCTTAAGAGCGGTCTTGTGCACAGTCTGCACATTCTGAATAGTGGAGAAGTACGCGATCGCTTATAGGGTCAGGAGCTGATTATTAGTATTCTTTTTTTTTTTTTTTTGCAATGACTACTGTGTCCATTGCGTTTTAACCCCTTCAGTCTGAAGAACACCATAAGTGAACTGGTGCATTGATTATACTAATTGATGCACCTCTAAATGGGCTATTTAGGATTAGGGAGAATGTCTGGTCCCACCTTTTTTTTTTTTTGTTTTTTTTTTTTGTTTTATGACAGATTTATAACGTAACATGGAAATGGTTTGAATGCCATTTTCATTCTTTAATTATACAGACTTAAATATTAAATAAAATATGAGTTAAAATTATCCCTGCTATCGTAATCAGCGTGATTTTAATTTAACTGGCTGCTGAAACCACCAATTACTCTTAATGTGACAGTCAGAGGGAATGCAGCAGCTCAAAAGACTGGTGTGGGTTATTTGGTTAAATATGCAGTTATTGAAATGCCATTGCAGTGCTCTGTAGTGGTAGTAGAGGAGGAGGGGTTGGGGTGGGGTGGTGGTTGAGGAAAAGTGTTGGTAGTAAGGGTGGGTTGGTAGTAGAGGAGAAGTGGAGGAAGAGTAGTAGTCGTAGGGTTGGGGTGGTAGTAGACGTAGATGAGTAGTAGAGGTGGTGTGGTAAAAGAGGAAGCGTAGTAGGGGTGGGTCGTTGTATTGGTAGTAGGGGTGGGTGGATGTAGAGGAGGAGTAGTGGTAGTAGGGGTGGGTGGATGTAGAGGAGGAGTAGTGGTAGTAGGGGTGGGTGGATGTAGAGAAGGAGTAGTGGTGGTAGGGGTGGGTGGATGTAGAGAAGGAGTATTGGTAGTAGGGGTGGGTGGATGTAGAGAAGGAGTAGTGGTAGTAGGGGTGGGTGGATGTAGAGAAGGAGTAGTGGTAGTAGGGGTGGGTGGATGTAGAGGAGGAGTAGTGGTAGTAGGGGTGGGTGGATGTAGAGGAGGAGTAGTGGTAGTAGGGGTGGGTGGATGTAGAGGAGGAGTAGTGGTAGTAGGGGTGGGTGGTTGTAGAGGAGGAGTAGTGGTAGTAGGGGTGGGTGGTTGTAGAGGAGGAGTAGTGGTAGTAGGGGTGGGTGGTTGTAGAGGAGGAGTAGTGGTAGTAGGGGTGGGTGGATGTAGAGGAGGAGTAGTGGTAGTAGGGGTGGGTGGTTGTAGAGTAGGTGTTGTGGTTGTTGGGGTGGGTGGTTGTAGAGGAGGAGTCGTGGTAGTAGGGGTGGGTGGTTGTAGAGGAGGAGTAGTGGTAGTAGGGGTGGGTGGTTGTAGAGGAGGAGTAGTGGTAGTAGGGGTGGGTGGATGTAGAGGAGGAGTCGTGGTAGTAGGGGTGGGTGGATGTAGAGGAGGAGTCGTGGTAGTAGGGGTGGGTGGATGTAGAGGAGGAGTCGTGGTAGTAGGGGTGGGTGGATGTAGAGGAGGAGTAGTGGTAGTAGGGATGAGGTGGTAGGGGTAGGGCTGTAGTTGAGGAAGAGTTTTAGTAGGGGTGGTAGTAGAGAAAGATTAGTAGCAGTAGTTTGGCAAGGGTGGTAGTAGAGGATGAGTAGTAGTAGTAGTAGTAGTAGTAGAGGGTGGGTGGTAGTAGTAATAACAGTAGTGTGGAGGCCATAACCAGTAGTATTAGCTTAATCTCTATCTACTATAAGGCTCTGTTTCCTCCTAAAGGCCTCTGGTATGTTGTTTTTGACCAAGACAAATCTGTTCTGTCCATTGGAACATTAAGCGGACGCGCTTCAAAGTCTTACAGATGTCAATGAAGAATTTGCATGTGGGGCCTTGTAAAGGAAGTATCTGCAGTTCTGGTGGCAGATTTCCTTGAGGGATCATCTTCCCATTGTAGCAAATACAATGCCTAGTTGTACGGCAGGTGTGACTTTCTTTACTTTCTTGGAATCTACTATTCCTTGTAAGAAGGGAGAAGCCGCTTAAGATTCACTACTTTATCTCCAGGCCTGAGAACCACCAGATACATTTACTGACATCCATGAGAATCCTTATTAGAAGCTTCCTTTCTATTATCTCTAGGGAGCTAAATTTTGCATTTTGTTTTGCTTTTTTTCAGGTTTGGGTTACTCTCATCTTTTCCGGGTTGGTTTTTTAAGTGTTTGGCTTTTGCACTAGATTTCTACAGGTAATTCACAAGAGGGAAAGATGTTGTAACTGTAAAAGTGCAGCAACAATTTTAACATTTGTTAGCTTGCATCGCAGCATTAAAGTCCCTGCTGGGCCTGAGCCATGTAGTTGTCTTTTATACCAGGGCAACATTCAGCTCTCTAAATGGTTAATGAGCATAATGGTGTATTATTATTTTTTTTCTCCCTTTTTTTTTTTTTTTCCTTTACTTTTTAGGCTTAGCTTATGTAGCCTGCAAAGAATGCCAGCAGAAACAATGCCGCCAGCCTATCCAATTCCCCATTCACTTCATCACATGCGGACAAGGTGTATTATTTCTGCCTAATCTTGGGCTTTAAGCGACAGATCAATACAAGCATTAAAAAAAAAAAAACTAAATCCCCCATGAAAACCTAACAGAGATTGGGTAAATATAACTGCCAAACCTCCTGCACCCATTTTCCCCTCCCTTCACCCGCTCTAAGCCATTCATCCCTTCCATATCTCCGCTGTAGGCTGTTTACATCAACTCCCCTCTAACCCATTTTTTTTTTCTTCTTTAAGTAGCCAAACAAAAGATTTGTGGAGAGACTGAAGGAACTTGAATTTCAGGCTGCGGCCGCGGCGGATGATTGATTTAATATTAAACAGGTGTGTGGAATGCGCTTACTCGTGTCTGGTCATGACCAACTTGACAGACTAAACAGCGATGTACCAATGTAACCCAAACCCCCTTGTCTGCCAAGTGGGCTCTCTGTCCGGTCTCTGGGGTGGGGAGGAGGCGGAGGATCTGGCAGCGACTGCAAACGAATAAGTTTGGTCACGAATGTTCCCACATTCCTGGAAAAGGCCATTTGCTTTGCCAGGAGGGCAAAGTTGAATGCTAAGCAAAGCCTGGAGTGCCTTATCTCTGTCCCAGCCATTTGCGACGCCTCACGTGTCAATGGGACGTCATATCTGTTATCAAAGACTCGGGTACAAGTCTCACCCTACAGTGACATATATTTAACAGTGGAAGTAAACTGCGACCAAGCGCGAGGGTCAAATGGGACACCTCTGTGGCTTAAGTGTAATTGAATAAGGTAGTCTGTCAAAGAGGAGCTAAAGCAAATACATTGTATTTGCTTACATCATTGTATTTGCTTACATTTATTCTGTAAATGTACTGGCCATTTGGAATCTATTTGCCATATAATAGGACTGACTATAGAACCGTAAAACTTTTCCTAGACCACTGCTAGGCCATGTCCCCACGGCACGGGTTTTCGGCTGGTTTTTCAACTGGTTTGTGGTTTTTCAGACCGCCTGAAAAAAACGGCGGAAAAATGGCACAATTGTCTCTATGGAAAAACCGTTCAGCAGTCCCCACTCACGGGTTCTCGCCCCGGGGTTTTGCGCGCGCGGTGAAACATTGAGCAAGCACCATCTTCCGACCGGTTTTCGGACGGAATCTTTGCTTCTCAATGTGAAGGGGGAGGGCTTTTCTCCGCTCATCGTGGAGAAAAGATACCGACCCCCTGCCCCCCCCCCACCACCCGGGGCGTGGGGACGGCCGCAAAACAGGACAAATACCGGCCGGCAAACCGGCCGGTATTTGTCCTATGCCGTGGGACTGCGCCCTTAGAATCTGCCCAACTGTATTGCAGTCAGATTACTGCCATGTAATTAAGGCTCTGACCCATTACAATGGTCTCTCAACATACAATGCTCATCTCTGAACAATTAATATTGTATGTTGAAACCATAACTGTATGGGAAACTAACTGGTTCCAAGACCACAAAATGTCACCAAAACAGAGCGCGAAGAGTTACACAGATGCTTCTATAGCTAAAATAAGTCCCTACATAAACATGCCAGTAAGAGTTGCTGAAAGCAGGACAGGAGCTACTTTGGGCCATGTACTTGGGTAAGTGTATAAGAACAAAAGAAAATGGGGCCCTCACCTGGAGCCCAAAGGAGACGCTCATCCTGGCCCATGTAAAGAGCAGTACAGGACATGTAGTTCCGCACTGCACTATAGAGAGACACAACAAGGCTGCCAATCACTGCATGCACCTCACTAAAATGTAAAGCAGTAAGACAGTAGACTAACGTACTGTAGAGACGCGCTATAGACCGCCAATCACTGCATGCCCCTCACTAATACATGTAAAGCAGTACAGGACTTGCTACCACACTATACTGAGAGAGGCCTATAGATCCCAACCCTGCATGCACCTCACTAATAAAATGTAAGAGCAGTACAGGACATGTAGTACACACTGTACTGTAGAGAGGAGCTACTAGACCACCAATCACTGCATGCATCTTACTAATACATGTAAGAGCAGTACAGGACATGTAGTACTGTGCTGTAGAGAGGAGCTATAGACCGCCAATCACTGCATGCACCTGACTAATACATGGAAGAGCAGTACAGGACATGTAGTCCCGCACTGTACTGTAGAGGAGCTATAGACTCCCAATACTGCATGCACTACATACTTAAGACAGTACAGACATGTGTCCGCACTATGTAAGAGGCGCTAACTAGACCCCCAAATAAACTGCATCAACTACTAATACATGTAAGAGCAGTACAGGACATGTAGTAGTTTAGTTTAGAGGAGCTTCTAGACCGCCAGTCACTGCATGCACTTCACTAATATGTGTAAGAGCAGTACAGGACTGTACTGTAGAGAGGCGCTATTAGACCGTCAATCACTGAATGTACTTCACTAATAGAGGTGTTACAAGTAAAAGGTTCATGATAATTGGTAGCATCCTCCATCAATCGCGTGTCTGGGACATGCATGGAGTGTGACTTCCAAAATGCAATGTCCCAGGACAGACTATTGTATGATGGAAATATTGCACACTGCGCCCATTGTAACTTGAGGGAACGCTGTATACGGTGGCAGAACTACTGCTATATGGTAGGAGCTGACTTACTATAGGACTACTACTTTTGACTAGTGGCTCTATCAGACTTGTTCGCTAAAACTACAGCCATAGTTTAAGAATTCCCCTTCAATTGTGTGAATTTCTGATCCCATTCTCGAAACCAATGCTCCAGTTCTTACAAGTTCTTCTTACAGAAATGGTCATCTGATCGAGTGGAGATCATTACGTCTATGGCCCGCGTAACACCCCTCTGACCTCGTCTGGACGCGTCCTTCGAGGGGGGCATAAGATGTGATTATGTGCACATTCTGCCGCCTTCTATCGGTTGTCAATATACTATTAGGTAAGCAGACACAATGCTCCCCTAATCGGAGGGATAATTATGATGCGTGAGCTTTGGCGCGCTGTAGGTTGCCCTCTTGTAAACGTAGCAGCTTCACTGCAGTATTGTAACTTTTTTTTTTTTTTTTTTGTATGTATTCTCGCTGTTCTGCTTCAGTGCATCGTGGGATTTCCATTTCGGCTGAATGGGCGGCTTGTCTCAGGGGGAGCAAGTAAGTTCCCGGTAGGATCGCGGCAGTGTGTGGTGGGGGGGATGTCCTGTTTTAAATGCAAAGCAAAGCATAAAAAGATGGTAAGAGAGGATCTCCCTGCAAACATATAAAGGTAGCTTAGACCGAAAGAGCAGATGCAAGATCCATCTAGCCCGGGGTGGTTCTATAGCGGTTCTGCCGGTCCTCTGCTTCCTTTGAGCCACCGATGCATTGTGTTATTGACCAGAATTTAACAAATAATGAGGCATTTAACTTTGGTTTAATAGGATACACTCTTCGCTTGCTCGTATTAATAGTGGATCTGCAGGGGTCCTCCAAGAAGCCAGGAGTTAAGAGGTCTTCAGTGCAGCCTGATGAAAGGAATCTGGTCAAATACGGAGGCTCCTTTCAAAAGGGTCTCTGAAAACATTTGGAAATGTGCAGCTTTTAAATTCCCTTCAGTCCCAAACAATTCGCAGGACAGGCATTTAACATGGAACTTTTGAAGTTTCTAAGACCCCATTTTTGCATAATCGGTCTGAATATTTCATGTTTTTCGCACTTTTTTTTTTTTTTTATCCTGCTAAAGACCTTCATCAAGAGGAGTACAGGTTTCGGGAGAAGCATCATGGGCTGTTACAAAAAAAATCCATTTGCAATTTTTGGAAAGGATACAATCCGGTGGCCACAGAGTCGATTACGATGCAAGAAGAAGAAGCTCCATGTAGCTTATGTTTCACTGGCGTTCACGTTTTTAGAAAAATATCCCACCTTTTTGCCATGTGCCCGTCTCCCCCATTTTAATTATGCATTTTAGGATGAGTGGTATGCAAATATAGTCAATTAAGTGGGAGGTTTTTAATTAGCAGTTGTAAGTTCATGTGTGAAGTGCCTCGACTTAATCACTTTTCACAGTTTTGTCGTTAATTTGTGAAGTTTTTGGTGTTTCTGGATGTCTAGGAAAGCTGTGAATTTCCTGTTTTGTGTGCGTACAAATATTTCTGTCTTTTTTTTTTTTTTCTTTTTTTCCTTCTCTTCCCTATCCAGCCCAGTTGGAATGCATAGAGCGAAAGTACAACCCAGATGACCGGTAATGGTTAATACTATCTGATGATGGATTGGCACAGATGCATAAATGCCTCTCCTGTGAGAAGGGCGCCAGAGAACTTTGAGAATGAATCATTGTGCCGGGTTACAATGTCTCCATAGAATTCAAGGTGTTAGCAGACGCAATGAGTGGATGTGTTGTCTGTCCATCCTTGGGTAGTAATATTCTGCTACGTTCACCAGTGATGGAGAAGTCTAGTGAATTCCTGAACCATCACCTTCAATTAAATTTTTTTTTTTTTTTTTTATAGTTAAACCTATTGGATGAAAGAGCATTTACATAATACACCATAAAGCAGGTTCCCCCCGTCTGGATTAGCGCCATTCAACTGAGTGAGCCTGGTATCTTTAGCCTAAGCAGGCTGCTATTAAGAGCCCCAGCAACAGGCTGGTGTTTAGTACGTTTTGAAGTTCAAGTGTTCTTTGTGCGGCCATGGAGAGCAGAATCCATGAGACAATAGCGTCTTGGGCTTCCTTTCTGGAATGCTATTCTCTGCGTTCTAGAGTGTCCCTTGAAAGGCTTAGTGGAGTGGGGCTCGTAGCTAGATCATAACCTGCCCGGCAGTGGAGATCTTACCCCCTATGAGAATACATCTTTTGTATAGGACCAACATATTTTGCTGTATACATAAAGCAAAGAGACCCTTATGGAGGATTGACTAAAACCTCTACCAACAATGTAACTGAGGATTGGAGAGAAGTCGCCAACAATAGACTGGGTGATAACTATTAACCATTCACTGTTATTAGGTCTATGGCGCCACAAGAATGCTTCAACGCAAAAAAGCAACTAAGCCTTTGGGTTGGAAGAAATAGTAGGGACTACATTACTTTTGTGAGGTCCATATAATCTGGAAAAGCTCCCGATTTATATGTTGAGTGGCCTGACAGAGGGAAAAGTATGGGCAGTATACCTCTATACATCCAGAAAATTTGGTAGTCTATGTCTTGTCTTATTGCCACATCCAGTAAAAAACATGTAAAGTTGTTGTGTGTTTTTTTAATTTTTTTTAACAACGGGACAATGGGGATGATCACCACGATCTGTCATCTGTCAGTGGCTTCCATTTAATGTATACTTTCTGATGTGAATGCTAAGCGGAAGTCATAAGTGTGCTATGTACCTGGCCTAAATTGGTTTCAAGTTTTCAAAGGTATTTGTAATTAGACCTGGAAAGTTACTTCCAATTGTTGGAAATATTCTATCGACCAGCATCAAATGAAGTTCATAAATTTGACATTCTATGGCTACCTCTACACTTTAAGATCATTACATGGGTATGTGCCTGCCTGGCCTAAAAAATAGAGCCGTGACATAGTCACATGTATGAAAACAGTCTAGGTCTAAAACTCACTTTGTTGCCCATAGAAACCAATTGGAGCACCCCTTTCATTTCACATAGTGCTCTGAAAATTGAAAGGGGCTCTCTGATTGGTTGCTATGAGCAACAAAGTGAGTTTTAGGTCCAAAAAAGTTTAATTTAGTTAGTGCTCACCATATACCGGGATCTCCTAAAACTTAGAGGCGAGTCCCCAAATGTCCAGATGGTGCCAAGAAGAAGCAGCCTGTCGGGGACAGTCAAATGCAGAAAAGACGAAAGTCTAAAAATATTGCAAAATCTCTGGCACCAAAAAAAAGATAAAAACATATCCTTTATTCCATATTTATAGTAAAAATTACAGGGTTCTCCATGCCATCTGACGCGTTTCGAGCGACATGAGCTAGGTGACTGTTTTCATACATGTGGTTCTTGTCATGAATCCATTACATTGAGTTTTTTGATCTAGGCAACCGCTTCACTTTCTGATGTGTGGCACATTGTCGGCGCCTATAGGTTTGCAGTAGCGACCTATAGGCTCGGAATGGTGTAGAACATTGTTCTAAAGATGGGAATACAAACGTGCGCTCTTATCATCCTTTGATTTCTACCAATATCTAATGATATTATTTGACTCTTCGTCTTTGACACTTCCTGTTTACAAGATCCCTGTTCCAACCTCGCTACCGCTCCTTCACATTATGACACTTACATACGTGTAACCGTTCCCAATGTAAACATAAAGTACACGAACCCAAGGGCTGAGCCATCCAAGCTAAATATATATTTAAGGGCTCTTCGAGTGGCTGTGAATTACCTATTAGAGTCTACAGCCGAGGCATTCATAATCACCGGGCTGCACTGGATGTGCCTCTGGACATTTCTTCGCAGCGTTCTACTTACTATTATGCGGAGACGGGAAGGAATTTTTGAAGATATAATGGAACTCTGAATATTTTGCTACTGATGTCATATTCTAGGATGAGAAGCTGTTGTTTAGGCACATCTTAGTTTATTAGCCCGGGATTTCCTCAGGCAAATACCTTTTTTATGCATCTGAGAATATGCGGTTTATGACCTTTTTGTGTTTTTCTTATGTGTGTTTTTGGCCTTTGCGCGCATGGAGCCTCTACTAGTTCGGTTCACTTTGCAGACAAGGGCATTTACTTCAGAAACAGGATCTGTTGTCTTTGCTGCGTCTGGGGAACACTTCCTGGACAGACATCAAATTTCACCGCTCGGGTTTTTAATCCAGGTTTTGCGGCTTTTTTTTTTTTTTTGTCCTGGGGAGCAGACATGATTTTCCTGCCTAAATGCCCCTAGTGTGTAAGCCTTGTTTCTAGAAGACGAGGTGGTGTTTGCAGATCTGTAGGCTCTTTAATGTGAGTACGTATTCTGAGGGCTTAATATTCTCACGTCTGAGTATCTCTCATAGGACGGAGATGGTGAATAATTTAACAAGTGCAGGCAGGGTTGTCTAGCGTAGCCACACTGTTAGAAATTCTCTAGTCAGCAGACAGCTAGTTTGGGCAGGCAGTGAGGACACTTAGTCAATATTCCATCATCATCTTGCTGTTAACCGTTGCAGCGCGAAACGGTGGGTGGAAGCGTGTAGGCCGGAACGCAGCTGTGGATCCCTTCATCTCTGGTGTAATGCTTAGGAGTGTAATTGTAGAACTCAAAAGGGATAATCTTTTCAAGGATCTGGGGGTTGAGCTATGGTGAAGCCCAGAACTGGTGTCGTTCCATGGATACGGAATACAACCGGTGGCTCCTCAAATGGTCCGCGCATCATGGAAAGTTGGAAAATGTCCAAGCCTCTCTGGGTGCCATTGATAGATCTACCATCATCATTTCAAATGTACTATACCACTAGTCGTGCCCATTTTATGAGTTCTATAGATTTTGCCATGCATAAAGTACTATAGATTTCACTATAATTGACCATTATGCTTCAGTAGCGGTTTACTAAAGAGCCGTCCTGTAGGGCTGCATGTGCTGCGTCCAGCGCTATCCACAGCTATTTTTTGTCTTCAGATTTTTTTTTTTTCTTTTAGAAACGTGCTAAAAGGCCACTGACACATGGCCTACTCGCGGGCTTGAATAGACCCCAAACATACTCGCCCTGCTTCAAACTTGTCAGACTCTCGCCACCATCACCCTCTCTTTAACATCCCAGATGGTAAATAACAGCAGGAGATAGAAGGGACAGCATTGTCCCTTTTCTTATGCCTAATTTAAGTCTTACTGTCTGTCCATCTCTCTTTTCCAGTTCCTTTTCTTTTGCCCCTGACTCTTTCTCTAAATGATCAAATTAGGCTGTCTGTTTGGAAGTCTTAGGGGGTGGAGTGTGTTAAATGAATCTACCACACTCCAGAAAACCTGTATTAAGCTTGCATTGTATCTCCTTTGGGCATATGCCTTTTGTACACTAATGCAGTTTAAATGAGATCTTTCAATGGTGCAATGTATAGGTGTTTTGCTTTTTATATTGGTATTTTATGTAATCTTGGTTTCGAACAATAACATTTTTATGTACATTTTAGTTGAGGTCTAGTTACGGACAATATATCAATGCAATTTCAAAGGGATATGGAGTATTTTTTGTATCTGAATTATGTCCTTTAGTCACACCTGTATATGGTGACTATTGGACATTTCATTGACTAAAACTAGAACTCGGGGTGCATCCACCCGGCATAGACTAAATCCGACCAGTAGTTAGTTTTTTGGGGTTTTTTTACGCAAAGCGGGCGGTTTCTGGCCGCGGTTTGCCGTTTCAGCTGTCTCTCTTTGCATTGAACAGTTCATGCTCCGTCCGAAAACCGAGCGGAAAGTTGGACATTTTGTTTTTTTTTTTTTACATTTATTTATTTTTTTTAGCCGGTTGGATTTGCCATCACAAAATCCAAGCTGTGTAGACTACAGCTCGGATTTGCGATTAAAGCCTATGTGAAGGGTTGAAAGTCGGTTTTCAAATCTGAAAATCTGGTTCAAAACCGGTGCCGTGTGGACGGACCCTTGATCTCCTCCAATAAGGCTGTGTATTTCTTTTGGAGACATTTTGCGACTCTTGTTTTGCTTTTGTCTTCTTTTCAGAGCTGGGTCAGGGTTACATTCTGGTCAGTTTTTTTTTTTTTTTTTTGCCTTCTGAGGCCCCTTATCCCTGCTGCTGCCCTCAGAATGTCCCCCAGGTATTAGGGGACCCTAGTTGTCACAGTATGCTGGATTTATGGTGGGATTTTCGCTACCCTTCCATGACCCGGAGTGATGCCAAACGCTGGTCACTGCTTTTCTTTCCAGCTTCACGCGATTGAATCCGAGCGCTGGGTGAATTGAAAAATAGAATGGATTAATGAATTCCCCGGGTGCAAGGGTGACCATCCCTTTTGTCTGCTTTTGTTTTACGCTGTTGAATATTAATGAAAAGGGGGTGCAGGGCCTGGTTACAAGTCGCTGGTACTTCAAAAGGTGAAGGGGGAAGGGGCCACTTTTTTTTCTTTTTTTTTTTATCTTTTTCCTTTTTTTTTTTCTTTTTTTTTGCTTGTGGGTTTTTTTTTTTTTTTTTGTTTTTTTTGTATTGTTTTGCAAATATTGGTATTGATGAAACCTATGAGGCTGTCAGATTTCATTCTTTGTACATACGATGCCCAGAGCAGCTGTGTTGGCTTGTTTCTCTTCCCTGTTTTCCAGAATAACGAAGCAACTTTTTTTTTTTTTTTTTTTTTTTTTTATATAAATTAATATAAAACAATATATGTACTTAGTGCATCTATATAAAAGAAGAGGTTGAAATTGGATGTACTGTTGGTATCTTGCTCCTCCCTGTTTCATCTACAATTGTGAATAATATTTCATTCAGATAGAAGAGACATATTGACATGAAAGGGGGAACACAATTACCTGTATATGTACAGTTCAGTTACCTGGGACCTGGTTTATTTCTTGTGTGTTCAGTGTATTCAGTTCCTTCCCTTTGTAAGACGTTTATCTTGCAAAGTCACTGATTTAAGCTTCATTGGGAACAAGGATCTGCAAAGTATGTATGAATAGAAGACACTGTTCTTTTGTTAATGAATTACTCCCTTTCCTCCTACTCTCCACTTACGCTCAACAAGCTCGCGGGGACTTTTTTGCTTGCTAAGAAGGATTGGAGGAAAAAAAAAAATCCTCTCCCATTTAATGTGGAACCATCTGTATCTTCATATGACAATGCTGCCTTCTCGAAGCTTGTCTCGTGTGGAATGGCTTTCGTTTTTAGCTGTTTAGTTGCCTTGGTGTCTATAATGTATTCTAGTCTCTGTCTTCTTTAAACTATTACTGCATGTGATTTATTTTATTCATTTGTAGAACGCTGTATATAGATTGCCATCATTCATCTTGTTCCCTGTCCCTATTGTGGCTCATAATCCAAGTGACACTTTAAAGGGGTTTTGCCACGACGTGGGAAGTTTGTAAATCAAATAATAAACATTTTCACCATTCATTATTATTAAAAATTCTAGACCGTTTTTGTCTTAGCTGCTCATTTAGTGATCCACTGTTTACAGCTTGTCTCCAGGGGATACGACCAGGGCTGAGAGCTCCTTAGTCCTGGTCGCACATGCTAAGACATCACCTCTCCTCTCAGGCAGCTACTGAGTGTTCAAACCCCGGGTGCTGTCATTCTACTCCCATCCTCTGTGCTCCTTAGTAATTAGTCAAACAGTGCAAATAAATAAAAAAGAAACCTCAATGAGGTCTGTGCATTGGTAAAGAGAAAAAAAAAATCCACAGGTTTGGTTCCTGCAGGGATTTGAACCAAGGATCCTTGTGTCTAGAGGCAAGTTTTACCTCTGAGCTACATTGTAGCTACTTATAGTTCCACACATAAACAGACCTTTCTTTGACTAGAGAGAGGAAAGGCCTGGTGATGTCATCCTGCTGGGTCACATGATATGCAATTCAAACAAATCACACATGCCCCTTTCTGAGCACACAGAGCTGAAGAGCTGGATACAGGAGGTATGAAATGAGATTGTGGCAAAACCCCTTTAACCTCTCTGTTTGTTAGGAAGCTGGAGGAAAACCACCAAACACAGTGAGGATGTACAAACTCCATGCAGATGTTAGGGCTAGAACTTGGCACCTCCAGTGCTGCAAGGCAACAGTCCTAACCACTGAGCCACTGTGCTGCTAGAACTCTAGCCTTTAGGTTACAGATTACATCTTAATGCTATACCTTGATGCCTTCTAATTGGTATTTTAGACCATGTGGCCCATCTGGCTACTTTTGTTTTTGATGGTTTGGGGGAAATATGTGTTTTGTTCTTTTGTTGTTGTGTTTGTTTTGTTTTTTAGGGCTTGTTCACACGGCGTTTTGGATCCTTTTTACGGATCAGTTTTTGGCACTTGAAAAGCACATCCGGAAAGCGGATCCGCAAAAAGCAACATTGGATACTTTATTTGGATCCGTTTTGAATGCTTTTTTTCTCTCTCTCTCTCCCTCTCCTTCTCCCTCCATTCATATAATATGTCAGCCCCACCTCCATTCATATATCGGCCCCAGCTCCTCCACTGTCACCGCCGCTCACCTCTCCAGCGATCCCCGTCCAGCCTCCCAGTGCGCTTTTCGCATCCACTTTTAGGATGCAAAGCGCAGCTGATACGTACCCGGAGTGTGGAGCGCTTTTGGACAAGTGCCAAAAGCGGACTCCATTATCTCCTATGGGCTTCCACTTGCGTAAACCGCAATAAGAATTGACATGTCAATTCTTAAAGCGGATGCGAAAAGCGCAGTGCAGAGAGCTCTCAAAAGCGCATCGCCGATCTCCCGTGGGAACAGCGATGCGCTTTTGCCATTCAACTCAATGTTAATCACACTGACAATTGTTAGATCCGTTTTGCGGATCCGTAAAACGGATCACAAAAACGCCGTGTGAACAAGCCCTTACACCAAAAAGTTTTCTTGACTAAGTCAAGTAGACGTTGACTTTCCGGCATTAAAAGTTGAAGGAAGATCTCCATAAGTTTGAACAAGACTACGGAGAAAAAATATTCTCTTCTGCATCCTTAAAGCCTTCTACAGGATGTAACCCAAGTATCTGGAAATAACGTGAGAATGGTAAACAGAACTTAACTGCTCCCTTGGTAATACATCCCTCCTCCCATCTGTTGTGCTAAGAAGATCTAGCGGGTCAGTGTTTGTCAAAGAACTTTATACAATACTTTTCCATGAAGTCAGCAACAAGTTCTTATCCTTCGTTCACAGAGACACTTGGGTGTCTGCTGTCTTCAGAGCTGCCCTACACCATGTTGTTTCCCCTCTGCCTGATGCTCTTGCCTCGATTTAAACAACTTTTTGTGTACAGGTGTATATACAATATCCGTGTCTGAATTACTCCAAAAATATTGGTGTCAAGGTGTAGACCTAGTAAGAAGAAGTCTGCATTGGCCTTGGATTTCCGTGGCAGAAATAAATTTCGTGGTTAAAGGGGATGTATCGCTTCCTTAGTTCGGCTGATTCACACTGCTCTCGGCTTCTCAACTCTGGAAATGCAGGGGCGTTTCTTCCCCTCCCAGCTGGGTGACATCATCCCCCCCCCCTCCCCTCTGAGTCCACATGTCACTGTGCCTCTCCTATGCAGTCTTATTTTGTAAGAGATGTATACATACCACAGGCTGCATTCAATCTAGACTGAGCAACTGAACTCTTCTCCTCTCACAGCTGGAGATGCTCTATGAACGGCACAGATCTCGCTTCTATGCAGGAGAGTTAGGCACCGGACAAAACTGTTTATGTTTTCTCATTGTAGAATCTGTTGCAGTCTGTTTCTGCTGGGTGTGGAGAGAGAAAATGCTACGGCCCCTAACTCTGAGTCAGCAGGGGTCGACACAAATTGTGCTATTTCCTGATTGTGTAAGCCCTTCAGTGTAATTCTGTTTCTTCTGCCTGTATAAAGTGAAAATGTGACGGTCCCTTACTCTGAGTGAGAGACACAGCTCCGTGAATTCGACCTGGGGCTGTACAGAATGTAAATGAGCTCTCAGCTAGTGAAATGCAAGGAGGAGGGATTCGACCAGCACTGGATATCAGTGTAAACAAAAACACAAGATAAGGAATACTGTGAATACAAGACAGCTTTGCTAATGACATCCAATTGCAAAGTTGCTTGTTTTCACTGTCCCCTTATTCTGAAGACCATTTAATGAAATGATAAAACCCCTTTAAATGTTGACTTGTGAAAAGAGTTCAGGGGGCACAATTAGAAAGGTTAGGTTTGCTGCAGTGAGGTTTTTTTTTTTCTGCTGCAAATCCATAAAAAAAATCTTTATGGAAGTCATGGAAAAAGAAAGAAACCAACAAAAAAAACAATGGATTGGAAATCCACGTCAGCGGATTTTGCTGCAAATGCTAGGTAATCCACAGTCCAATCTGCAACCGTGCATTACATTGTGGAATTTTACCTTCCCATTGTAAATCTTCAGTAATCCATGCACATTCTGCTGTAGAAATTGAGCCACCACAAATGTTAAAATCAACAACACAGGTCAATTTCCGCAATGAAAAAAAATCTTCATTATGTGGTCCGAAATGTTTTATTATTTTTTTTTTTCTCCTTATCCATTGATGTTTTTTACTCCATACATATCTACAGGTAAAATCCACAGCGGATCCATCCTGTGTGAATTCATGTATCCACGGAACGCTCTTGCTGTCTCGCAGCCTCTGACTACTGCGTGCATTGAGAGTTGAGAATTTCTCCTGGGCCTAGGCCTGGTGTTGTAGACTGAACATCTGCAACGTCTATGGAGACCATACAGTCGAATATTTAGCTTGCTGTGAAACCACTTGATATTCCAGAGTCTTACAAAGTTGCTTTAGCCAAGCTGCAAAGAGTAATGCTCATATGGCCTGCAAATCCGACATCTGACGGATGTTCTTTGATAACAAGGCAGCTAGCTGTCTCCATACAGTGTCTGCTCAAACTTCCTCTTTTTATTAATATTGCTTGTATCAGCGGTGCCAGCACGGTGCTCGGTTTTTGGTATACTGTATTTCTTGTAAATAAAGAAGGGGAATAAAAAGAACAAACAGTTTCATCTAAATAGAGCTTTTTATTCTGGGACCTCAGTCATTTTATTTATTTTTTAGCAAGGAATACTTGGCTGTCTTGGCGAATGTAAAATTAGATAAGGTTGTTTGTTGGTTCTGAAATCCTTTTTACATAATGCCAGGTTATGTAACGTCATTTTGCATAATACCATTAACTGTCTGTACTAATTTAACCATAAATCCTTACCCTCTTATGTTGGAACTACGCGTCGACCTGTGTTGCAGCCTATGGTGCTTTGAACCCAATGGGCACGTCAGCGTCTGGAAATAACCTCAAAGAACCAGGGGCTTTATTATTTGAGGACCGTGGACCATGAGATTCTTCTGCCTTGGTAAAATACACTGTTTCAAAGTCTGGATCAACTTTTTACTACGATTTTAAGCAAAATCCACATGTTAAGGGGGTTTTGCCACAATCTCATTTCATACCTCCTGTATCCAGCTCTTCAGCTCTGTGTGCTCAGAAGGGGGCGTGTGTGATTTGTTTGAATTGCATATCATGTGACCCAGCAGGATGACCTCACCAGGCCTTTCCTCTCTGTAGTCAAAAAGGTCTGTTTATATAAAGCATTGTGAGTAGCTGAGAGGTAAAGTTTTTGCCTCCAGGCACAAGGGTCCTAGGTTCAAATCCCTGCAGGAACCAAACCTATGTTTTTTTGTTCTTTTTCTATGCACATACCTCCATTGAGGTTTATTTTTTTTTTATTTGCACTGTTTGACTTATTACTAAGGAGTACAGAGGATGGGAGTAGAATGACAGCACCTGGGGTTTGAACACTCAGTAGCTGCCTGAGAGGAGAAGTGATGTCTGACCAGGACTGAGGAGCTCTCAGCCCTGGTCGTATCCCCTGGAGACGAGTTGTAAACAATGGATCACTAAAGGAGCAGCTAAAACAAAAACGGTGCAGAATTTTTTATAATAATGAACGGTGAAAATGTTTATTTCATTTGCAAGCTTCCCACGTCAATTTTACTTAGTGGCAAAACCCCTTTAAGTGCATTTTTTGCTCCAAATGCGCCACAGACTTCACCCTTGCAACATTGATCGTTGTGAAGTTGGCTATGAAAATCCATGACAAATCAGCGGCTGTGAAAATCCGCAGCATGTTCGGATTTCCATGTAAAAAATGTCCATGACATGTGGATGAGAAGGGTAACATCATATCCATTGCACACTACTGTAATACATTGTGGATACCTGTGCACAGAGGCAGGTTCAATCTGCTGCATTTCTTTCACATTTAAATGACGCCAAAAATGTCATGTTTTCTGTGCAATCTGTCATAGAACAGAACCATTTGTATTTTTGTTTATTTTTTTTCTGAACCATTTTTTTTCCTTTTAATCTCCATCGTATCTGCCTTCTCTCCACTAGTAAAGTTAAATGCATCAAGTTACGTGGAGTTATTTTTAGATACATCTGTTGTGTTTGTCTTCACTTAACCTAGTCCTATCAAGCAAATATTGCTGTGTTGTAAAGGGAGATTGGACATTCTGTACAATTGTGAGCTTCCTACGCTGTACGGGTGCTTAGTGTACAGATTAAACTTTAACTACTACCCGCTCTTATCATTGACCTCAGTGGATCTTTGGTCCTAGCCGATGCATTTATGAAAACTGTATTTCTGCCGCCTGTGTTATTGTGCATCTGTGTTGCGAGCCATGTAAAGCAGAACAGTCACTCATTAGCGTTGTTGTCTTGTGAGGTTATGGCTTTGGCTTGGATAACCATATACGTGCCATTTTGTTTGGACTTCTCCATGTTTCCTTCCCCAAATCAAAGCCATAAAATTTGACTTACGGTAATTTTTGGTTGGAATATACCTGCGTTGGGAATCTACTTATATAAATGCCCACATTATCAGTTTCTCATAACGAGAATGACCATGAAACCCATCAAGATTACTTATGTTCTAAGATAACTGATGAGTCCAATTCTGGAGCCACAGCTCTCCAGACAGTGGGTACAAGAGGAGCCACTCGGTTCCTTTTGTAAATCTGAGATCTTCTCCCTCTTCTTTCATTGTCGTCTCTGACCACCTCTCCAATGAGGGTGACAAGTTTCAAAAATTTCCTTTTCCTAATGGGTCATATGGCATCATAGGGAATGATCTGTGGTCAGGGCTTCAGTTAGCAATGTCGATTTGGCCTTTTAAATGAGTTTTGCCACGATATATATTGATGTTCAAGTTTGCAAATATAATTAAATATGTACCATATTATATCAACTTTCTCCTTTTATTTCCTCTTTCTCTGCTCGTTGTCAGCACTGATCTTCTGCTTGCTTAGTTGTATTTTAGCAGCACTTTTTTTAAATGAGTCCTGTTGTGTGCCAAAAAGTGTCCCAATGTGCTCCAAAAAGTATCCCGTTGTACTTAAAAATATGTGGCAAAAATTGAGGAGGCGACATGAAGTCGTGGTAGAACCTCTTTTAAGGTGGATCTTAATGGTGTTCTTTAATGCGTTTCTTCTGGCCCTAAAACCGGTATACTTGGCTCGGAAATACATATGCAGTGGTCTGTCCAAAGGAGTTGGTTTTCCAAAATCGTGGCTTTGTTACTGGTCATCTTGGTCTCCGTTAGAATGTTGGAATTGGTGCAGCGATCCTCCTCCCAGTTAATATGTAGACTGGTCTAATGGAATCTCTGAAGTCTTTAGTTGGCAATGGTGGAGAATCCGGGTCTTGTTGGCTTTAAGAAGAGTGGTGAATCAAATGGCTCTATTGACCATTAGTTTGGTTTCCATTTTAGGGTTCTAGAACTTGAAGACCTGACGCCGCAGTTTCCTGAAAGACTTACTGGCACAACTCATTTGGTATTGAACTTTCAACACCATGGTTGCGTTTTGGGATGGTTAGCTGCTGAGGCACAACGAGATCAAGAATTGTACATTTTTGTTGTCTTGCAACGTTTTATTTTTTAAACCTTTAAATGCTTATACACTGTAGACGCACCCAATTTTGTGTTGTCTGCTGTGGTGACACAGCTTTTTTTGTATTGTTACTGATCTAGCGGCTTCCAAAGCAGAGGCATGGATTACTCCCACCCTATTGGGGGTGGGGGAATGATAGGTAGACTTTAGGCAGGGCCGCTGACTCTGAAGTGGTCACTGTTTTGCACACAAAAGAAATAGCTGGGGCACGATCAGGCCAGGTTACAGCTGTTGACTGAGTTGGCTGCGGCCTGCCGAGTTCAGGGGAACTATTGTTTGTTGAGTCTCTTGTGTTGAGTTGGAATTGTGACAGACTGTAGCTGTCTGCACATCACATGAGGCGCAGGGCTTGACCTGCCAACTGTGGGCAGGTCAGTGTGACAGAGCCCACAATACTATCACAAACTCTGAATTTTTTTTTTTTTTTCTTCTTTGCACTGGCCGAAACAAAATGTCTCGGTTACAGCCTGGTTGATCTCGTCGTCTACCTTTTTGAAGATTTTTTTTTTTTTTTTCCCTTTGACGTTGTAACTTGTGTCTGAAAGTTTTCATTGCCACACACAGCCCTTCCTGAATGTCTCGCCGTCTCTGATCTAATCCAAGCATATTCTTGTGTGGTTTTTAAAGGTGTCATAAAACACATCCTTGTGCATGAAATAGCAAGCCTATGTTTCATAACACAATCATGTGTGCTCACGACGTATGACACGCATTGCAAATTGCAAACTCTCCCTGCCCAGCCTTGTAAGTTAAGACCCAACTTGTTGCCTTTTATCTACAGTTAAGGTAATAATAAAATATCATAATTTATTTATTTATTTTTTTTTTTGGGGGGGGGAGAGGGGGAGTCATCATTGGATCCAAAAACCTGAGGCAGGTCATTACTTTACGTGCTTGTCGTCAAGTATGGTTGATTTCAGATGTACAATGACTCTGGGCATACAATGTTGCATGGGGATGTGGCATTGCACCGAATTAAAGAATGAGCACTATCTTGTTAGGCAAAAGTGACCAAATCGCTTTTGCTCTTTGAGGCCTTATAGTGGCACATTGACTCCTTGCGGCTCCATACAATGCTGCCTCCTTTAGAGACATTGCCTGTATTCGAAGACCTATGGTGGTACTTTGGAGGTCCCATAGAAGCCTGAAAGCACTTTTATTATAGCTCAATACCAGATTTCGTCAAGTCTTAATTTCCATGTGTCTATGCACATACGTGGTAGATGCCAGTGCAAGTACCTATTCCTTACCTAAAATAACTGAAAATGTTGTGATTGATGGGCTATGGTTTGGTATTTTTGCTGCCGTTTGTCTAGTTTTTGGCTATGTCTTGGTCACATCCCCCTTCTCGCATGATGATTATAGATGTTTCTTGTTAACGAAACCCACACAGCAACTGTCATGTCTTCTCCATCTCCCTGGAGCTCATATGATGGTCGCACAACACAGAATCCTGCCTTTAGCTGCCTGGAAGTGACTTGAGCTTATAGCCTGGCCTTTCCAAGAGTTCATTTGTACTGGAACAAATTGTACAAGACAATGCTTTAGGATCCAGCTGGAGGAGGATTTGATGGTAATGCAGCATCAGCGAGAAGGAAATAAGGTTGAGAAAGTGGAAAAAACGATTCCTTCCCTTAAAGCAAAGTTATAGAGCTTTTATTTTGGCCTAAATCAATCAAGGAACTGATTGGTATTACTATAATGATTGAAATGTTGTCTACAGTGTTAATATGATTTGTATGTTGAATATAAAAAAATTTAATAATATACAGTTGAACAAAAAGGAACTGATTGGTGGGTGGGGGAGTTTGGCTTTTTTCTTCTTGACTTGTAGGCTAATGGATATATTGAATGCATCCAAAAAATTGGTTGCCATTTTGCCCTAGTTTCAGGTCCAGTGACCTCTCCGGACCTATGCACATAAGACAATTGAACACCGAGTCTGGAGAATAATAATTGTGTATTATTCTGTGGCAATGGATGCATATTTTGGATGATGTTCCTCTACTATTTGGTCTCCACAAGTGGAAATTTCCAGCTGACAAGATGTGTATTGAGACAAGAACATCAGACAGAACATGTGGGCTTGTGGTAAGCAGGGGATGATTAATGACCACTTCATTTTTGGATGCTCTTGTGATGTAGACGTAAAGTTGAATGTACGACCAAAAATATGTGTAGCCGTCCAGTTCGTATACTCTATGGTACCGTGTGAGGGACACCTCTGTTTGAGTAAAACCATGTGATCTTCGGCCTAGTCCTTGGGGATTTAGCGCCTCCAAAACATAAGTTTTTTTTCTTCTTCCCCCTCCTAACAGCGGAGTGTCAGATGGTGAACTGTTAATTAAATTACCAACAGCGCATTGCTCAAGGTCCACGAAAGTATTGAGCTATTCTGTCAGCAGGCTAGCATCTGGAGGTGAAGTCTTTTAATAGTAAGATCTTATTCATCTACTGTCTTAACAAGAACTCCATACTTCTCTATTTCTTCCTGCTTCGATACATTAAGTTCTCTTCTTAATTCAGATATCAATCTGTGATTAAGATATTGCAAGAAGCTGCTTATATTAATGCAAAGTATGTAGAAGTCCTTCAAGGACATAAAATAGTAGCCAGGGAAGGGGCTTTGTAGGGAAATGAGACAATACAGGCAGTCCCTGGGTTTCCGAATGGGATAAGGACTGTAGGTTTGTTCTTAAGTTGAATTTTTTTTAAAGTTTTGGATAGTGCAAGGAAGGGTTTTCACATTGTTTGCTGTCGTGCCCATTTTCACCTCAGGGTGTCTGTGGTGCGGGAAACTTGTCGTTCCACAGCTATCATCTGCTGTGGAACATGGAACTACATGTGCCAGCATGTCCCATAAGTCTTTGAAAACGCAAAAAAAGAGACAAAAGCCAGCTCACCACTCCATCATCATGGGCTGCACGGCTGTACTCTGGTGTGCCAATCAAACAGGAGCAAATGAAAAAGTAGATGCCAGCAACTCCATTAGTGCATTTTAAACTGGATGCTTTTATTGATGATCCAAAACATGGAGATACATACAAGTGGAAAGTATAGGCTGAAGCGTTTTGAGTCCAAACGGATTCTTAATCGTAGCATGTACTAGCGCGACTCCCAAACACCCTGCGTAATTGCAGAGTATACTGTACGTCCCGCATTTGTGCCGTGTGAACATAGCCTTTATGTTTTCATTTGTGCTTATATTAAAAAGGTCCAATTGAAAAAAATAAATAAAAACATATTTATTTATTTTTTTTTCTTTTTTGGACCACCCTGGCGCCAATGAGATATATAATAATCTCATTGGTGCCAGGGTAGTCCAAAAAAGAAAAAAATATATACTTGCCCACCTGTCCCCTGCCGCTGTTGCTCCTGGTGATCCGCTTCACTCGACTTCTGGGTTCTTATCCTGACGCACAGAAGAGGCTCGTGCTTCGTTGTAAGTGAATGGAGCTCGAGCCTTTCCTCCGAATCTGGACGTGAACCCAGAAGTCAAGAGGAGCGGATCGCTGGCCGCTGAGGAATTCCAGCAGCGGGGGACAGGTAGGTAAGTATATACTTTTCTTCTTGGGACCACCTTGGACCCAATGAAATAACTTTTATATTTTTTTATTTTTACTGGGCAACCACTTTTAATGTTCTCTTGGGTCCCGGAGACAAATGTTACAATAAACAGAGGTCTATTTGAAAACTTCTGAACTATGACAAAGTCTGGATGTCACCATGTTCTAGCTTGTAAGACGCCAGTAGGAAAACTTTGAGAAGCCCTTCTATAGAGGCCTATTCGGGCTGCTTACGGAGAACAATAGAAGGCATTCTTCGGCAGATTTTGGGTTTAGTACATTTTTTTCAGACTTGGTTACATTAAAGCTTTATGTTTTAGTTCTATCCCTTCTCCACCTGCTTCTCGCACATCTAGTTAGATTATGCGGGAGTGGCAGTGTCGTAGGACGGTGCTCGTTCTGGGTGACATGACCTTTGGCACAGTGAAAAGCCATGTCGGTGCTCTCTACGCCTCTGACGCCCAGTTGTTTTAGAAGTCCTCTGCATCAGCTTATGCAACTGTCTTCTGAGCAGGAAGGGGTCATTTGAGGCAGCTGTCTCAATCTGGCAGCTTTCTCCTCTCCGAGGCTGTCTGGGAGGATTTGTTCTGTTTCGTTTTCAAGGGGCACATTGAGGCAGTTATGAGGATTAGAGTTAAAACAAAAGTTCGTTTCATCGTTTCGTTTTTTTTTTTTTTCTTTCCTCTCTCCGCCTTGGCTTTGCTGTAAGACTTTCCCATTTCAATAGCAAATTGGAACACTCTACGTTTCAGGCCACTTGGATCCTATTTTTTTCCTCTTCCCTTCGGTCCACCGAGATGATCTACACACGTACAATTTTTGCAAATATGCAATGGGTTAAGAAGTTCTTCTTCCCACGCGTTTTCCATCTTCTAGAAACACTCCCTGTCATGGCTACAGCAGCAGATTTATTCCGAACGCAACGTATGATGCACCTCCCAGCATCCCCACCCACTAATACTATCAACTTCCACTCTGGCTGCACCCCAACCCAGTTGCTCCATCATTCAGCACTTTATTAAGTCACAGCAACGAGGCCTCACACAGTAGACAGGAAGGTTTTGTGGAGTATAATTAAATCTAAAGCTGCTTTAGGGATTAACAGGTCCACCCAGGTAACCATCACTTCCTCTGCCACAGGGAAATTTGCTCGAATTTTGGCAGGCAAAGGGAGCCGTAGTATAAACGGGAGGCAAGGCCGGAGAGCTTTACCGCAAGACCCCGATAATGCAGGGGAACAAAAACCACCGCTTGTACTGTCTCGAGTTTTGTCATCTGTAAATAGAGTAATAATAGACATTTAGCCCTACGGGACCCACCGCCTTTGATCTAATTTCTTTGTTGCTGTGCTAAGAGCACTGTCGGCCCTTCAGGAATTGCAGCCTATGATTATAGTGATTTGCAGAACGGCCTGTCACTTGACAGCCCAGTGGTGCGAATGACTTGTAGGTGGCGGAGAGAGACGATGCATGTGTAAGGTTGCACATTATCTTAATTAGTCTACCCTCTTGGTGCAATCCTTTTTTTTTTTTTTTTTTGGGGGGGGGGGGGCAGTTCTGTGAAGATCATGTATATTAAATATAGCATGTAATTATTAAAGGTATGTCCACATGGAGTGTTTACATACGTTTATAGATGCATGTTTGGATCCGTGTTTTGGACCTTAAACAGACCCAAGCACATATCTGGCAATGTGCAGTGTGATTTCCATTGCTTTCAATGTAAAACATGCATTGGCGTTCAGACTAGTGATCGCCGATGCGTATTTGCGTGCGTCTTTCGGATCCGTTCAAAGAATTGTCATGTCAGTTCTTGATCCGAACGACGCAGCAGGAGCCCTATTTAAAACTATAGGGTGCATTTCTGCTGCAGCCAAAACACATCCAAATTGACGCAGCGCTTTTGGATGCGATTCAGATCCACAATGGATCCAACACACCGTGAGATTATATCCCAAGACTTAAAGGGGGTGTGTCACTACAAGGATTGCTGCTTTTTATGCTAAAGATCTTGCAAAAACGAGTCACTTTGCAATATGTGTCCATTAACAATATCCTACCTATTCCTAGATATCCCCTCTTGTATGGGCTGCATCAGCTCCTCAGGTTGCTATAGCTACAGATCTGTTCAATCTCTCATGATAGGCTGTCAGCACCGGTTGCTATAGCTAGATACCTGGCTTCTACTGCAGCCTGGTAGAAGCCAGTAAACACACCCCTGAATTCAATTTGAACCAAGGACCCTTGTGCTGTAAAGCAAAAATGTTACCCCTAAGCTACAGTGTAGCTACTTACAATTCAATACATAAACAGGCCCTTCTTTCAGGCCCTTCTTTCACTAGAGAGAGGAAAGGCCTGGTGAAGTCCTCCTGCTGGGTCAAATGATATGCAATTCAAGCAAATCACACACGCCCCCTTCTGAGCACACAGAGCTAAAGAGCTGGATGCAGGAGGTATGAAATGAGATTGTGGCAAAACCCCTTTAAGGCTTTTTGGAGAAACTGCTTCTCTTTAGTCCATTAGCTGTTGCTAGTATTGGCTTGAAAATGACCGAGCTGCAGTACGAAGCCTGGCCAGGATACGAGAGTGGTGCTGGTTTTTTGTTTTTTTTGTTGGGGCAAAAAAAGAATCCAATTCTTGACAACGACTCTGAAAACTAAAACCCACCAAGGCCATGTGGTTTTACTTACAAACAAAATCCAAACCTTACAAGATTGACCTTTATAAACTTAAAAAACTGGATAAAGAAGTTGCTCCTCTCCAGTCCATCAGCTGTGTCTGATATTGGCTTGAAAATGACCGAGCTGCAGTACCAAGCCTGGCCAGGATACGAGAGTGGTGGTGCTGTTTGCTTTTTTGGGGGGGGCAAAAAAAAGTTCCAATTCTTGACAACAACTCTTAAAACCAGAACCCACCAAGGCCATGTGATTTTACTTACAAACAAAGCCCAAACCTTACAAGATTGACCTTTTTTTTTAAAAAAAAAAAAATAAATAATTTTTTATTTTTTTGTAAGTTATAAAGTTCTCTGTGCCTGCCTGTAATAGGGAAATGAGAAAAAGCCGCGGGGTGTTTCCACGTAAATACCTTTTACAGATTCTCAGCTCTGCATTTCCCCTTTCATAGGTTGTTCTATAAATGCTTGGCGGATTTTCCTTTCGTTGGACGATTATAAGGATTTTTTTTTTTTTTTTTTTACTGGCGTTGAGTTATTTATAGGGGATGTACGTGGTCAGTAAATAACCTCCTGTTTTTGCAGTATGAGAGGCTTAACTCTTTTGCTGCACTTCGGCGGTAGGTTTCTTCTTCGTCAGTGGCCTATTCTTCTATGATGCTTCTATTTCCTGTGGTCTCGTGAAGAAGGGGAAGTCTCCCGCCATCCTACTCCAGGAGCCTTCTCCGCAGCCAGCTCCCTACAGGAGTGAAGAGGTTAAGCCTGCGGCCTCTCGCTCCAGTCACTTCATTCATATGGTTTTTGTTTAGTATTAGGATGTAAATTACATCAGCGTAATATATAAGCGGATATATCGCCCCTTCTGCTGGCCAGATGTTGGAGGGATAGGATCAGACAAGGGGGGTAAAAAATGCAAGAGAAAAAGAGCCATTTGTGCAGAGTATTTACAGCAGCGCCTGGAGCACATTTTCGGGCCGACAGGGGTAGAAGCGTTTATTATGGTGACAAGGCCCAGGCCTGCTAAATAGCAGAAAACATACCCGGGACACTGGGAGACATATGCTTTCTCAGGGATTTCAGTCAGGAAATGCTAAACAAAACCTCCCTTTGGTGGTCAAAAACAGCGCCGGCAAAGGCTGGGAAATTGGCAAATAATTTGTTAGCTCTAAGAGACGTTGGGAACTGGTGCAAGTAAAAAAAAAAATCCATGAGTCTAATTTTTCCATGTGCAGAACTACATGGACCACCCCAATGCAAACAGTCTGGTGTTGGTGCTCGAGTCTCAAGAGGTTGTCCCATCGCAGACTATGAGTGAATGGTCGTCTTTGTTCCCGCAACAGTGCCACTTCTGTTTATGGGCTGTGTCTGGTATAGCAGCCCAACCCCATTCTGCAGCCCCATAAATTGTTATACCAGTCATAACCCATGAGGCAGAATGGCAACGGTTTCTAGAGGATAGAAAGCAGATCCTGTCTTCTAATCCCCAACAACCCATTAAGGCAACATACATCAAAGTGTGTGGACTCCACCTGGGGTGTTGGGGCATGTTCACATGGTGGAATTTTACATTTGGAATCTGCATGTATTCTATTCCAAAATGTACATACCCTGTTTCCCCGAAAATAAGACAGTGACTTATATAAATTTTTGCTACGTCTTATTTTCAGGGGATGTCTTATTTTTCCACAAATAAATAATATAGTATGTATGTAAAGGACATTTTATGCCAGCTGCAGTGACTTATATCAAAGGATGGCAAATGTGACATGCTGGGACTTGTAGCACTAGAAGTTCCAGCATGCCCCATCAGCCATCCTGTGAGATGTGTGTGGGTCAGTGTCATTGCTTTGTGTTCCCCTCCATCCCTCACTTACTTGTACACGGTCTCCTGTCCTGGGATGTTTGGGATCTGTGGTGACATCAGTCACATGACCTTCCTGCACAGATCCTTCACCCCTCTGCTAAGACAATATGTACCATAGCTGTTTCTCGGGGTGGGCGGGGCTTGGGAACACGTGCCCCCCCCCCCTCCACACCTTTCTCTCTACCCGCCCTTAGGGATGGCCCTGTGTATGGGGAGCTGCAGCAAGGACTCCTGCTATGTCTTCTTTTCAGGGGATGCCTTATATTGGGAAGTTTGAAAAAAATCTCACTATGTCTTATTTTCGGGGGAACACAGTAGATGCCGCCTAAAATTTACTGCTATTGCTGAGAATCTGCACTGGAGTCACATCACATATCTGCTTGGAAACCAAACTAAGGAGCCAGGACGTGGGTTACGCCCCATTCACATGTAATTTCCTGGCTATGTCGCAGGTATCCATCAGGATACCTTAGAAAAGATATCCCTGTCAGATATTGCAATGAAACCATAGGGCACAATAGGATATTGTAGTATCTTTTGGTTTATGTCCCATTTGTATCTGCTTGAAGGGGTTTTACCATGAAGGTGGTTTGTTCTGCTTCAGCTTTCAGTGTGTTTTTAAAAGGGGGCATGTGTGATGTTTGAACTGCATGTCATGTGACTCAGCAGGCTTGACAGCACCATGCTTTTGCCCAGAGTGTGCTCACTCTAGTCAAACAAAGGTCTATTTATGCAAATTTTAATTTGAAGAAATGGATCTTGGGTCATAAAATATAGTCTTTATTGTAACTCTTTAAAAATGCTACAGTATGTCAGCAAGTGGAAGAGGAGATGAACAATAGGTCTCACAATCGAAAACGTTTGTCATGTTTCCTGTCGCAGTATCCATCAGGATAACCTGCAACAGAACCGGGTAACGTGAATTGAATGGAACAAATGTGTCTAAACCACAACATCATCCGCCCCATACCTAAAAAAGTCCTCTGCAGAGGGCATCCGTTTGGATTTCTGCCCTGGATCTGCATAGGTTTTTTTGAAATGGTAACTTAAACTATGGAATTTAGCAACTTTTTTTTTCAGTTCCCTGAGGATTTCCCCCCCGCCCCCCTCCCCAATATCTCAAAATCTGCAATGCTAATAATTCTTCCAGAGGAACTTTTCAACTGGCTTGCGAATTTTTTTTTTTTTTTAAGCTGTACCTGTTAAGTGTACAGAAATAGCCCTGTAGAGCCAAGTATGAAACTTCTGAAACAGGTGCAACCTCACTTG
The DNA here is from genome assembly GCA_025379985.1 of Phyllomedusa bahiana. Taxonomy (NCBI): domain Eukaryota; kingdom Metazoa; phylum Chordata; class Amphibia; order Anura; family Hylidae; genus Phyllomedusa; species Phyllomedusa bahiana. Next base: position 146,982 of record JAODAL010001368.1, on the reverse strand, counting down.
GGCCTCTCTGCCCTAGGTGGGGCCTCACATAGGACTAGATAGGAGAGAACATAAGTGAGCGAGATTAGGAAAGACGTGGGGCTGCCCATGGGAGAGGAGGGTGGGGGTGGGAGTGCTGCATTATTGGTACGTGCACATTCAGGTCTGTAGCAATGCGCGTGCAGGCGAAACCCAAAGAAGGAAAAAAAAAAAAAGCCTCCACTTGGAAACCTGAGTTGTTGCAGAGGGCAGACTAACGAGTATGTTTACGCAGAGAAGTCAGATGAGAACAGCAGGCCTAGCCTGTCATTAATCATTCTCCACATCCCAGGGAAACCTCAGGTTAGATTAGATAGTCTAGAGATGATTTATAAAGCGAGTTTCTGAGCAGAGGTCTCTGAAGGAGTCGTGCATTATCTTTTGTAGTTCCTGTTTTATATTGCTCCTAATGTAAACCCGCTATATGAATCCGTAATGCGAGGATGTGATCAAAATGCAAACGCCACGGTGAGGGCTGCAGACGCAGGATCATAACGCAGAGGATCATCTGATTAGATGGCCTGGTTTTGTTTGTCTGGTAAATTGGCTGGTTGGATGCGCTTGATGATAATTACACAAGGAGATGTTCGGAAATCTCGTGTTCATCTTCATGATGCGTCACGTTTCTTGGAAGGGACAGTGGTCTATCACTTATTAGGTCTGGGGCTATGACCACGTTGGTTTCCAACCTCGTTTAGCAGCATATGGGAAGCTTTATTGAGGCCACTAGAATTCATGCCGTATATTCTCTTGTCGAGGTTGGAAATAAAATGTCATGCTCGGCTAATTTTACTTCTCTCTAGAGCCAGGTTTTCTTCTGGACAAAATTTGTGTCCTTGAGCTTCACCATACCACCGCTATAGCTCTGCAGGGCTGTTCTAAGTTATGTTGTACAGTACTAGCAATTCACCTCTGGAATAGGACGGAATAAAAAAAAAAAGACAAGCTGTGTGCTTTCTAGGGTTATGATGGCCTGATTAATTCCAAACCGTGGCGTCCTAAATGGTCCTTCAACGGGAATTTTTCTCATTTTTTATTATAGGACGCAGAATTAGATGGGGCAGTAAATTATAGAGCGCACAGCAGTGGACCATTATAACTAGCATAGCATTGGGGTATTATTTTAGGCCTGCATCTGGGTTTGTGCAGAGAGGAACTTCTCATATTTGACCACTTGGCCTAATTAAACCCTCTTTGAGCAAATTCACTTCTTAGTGCAACCATTCAAATTCAAAAAAATATTCCCTTTAGATCAATAAATATTGGCCCACATTGGGAAATCTTTGGAGATTGTGGCTATAACGTTTCTTTCGGCCTAAAAACAAACCAGCAAAAAACCACCTTAAAGTAAAAGGTATAATTTTATTAGATAACAAAAATTGTACCAAACATAACGTCAAAAAAATATAAAATACACAAAATACCACACCACCCAAATGAACAAAGGCTACCCCCACCAACAATCAAAGGAAATACAGCCTACATAGTATCCAGACCAAGATAATGATATTACACCGATAATACATCAAATAGCATACTTAGCCAATCGGCCACCTGAGTGTGGAGGGATGCCAAACCCCAACGCGCGTTTCGCCTGAACGCTTCCTCAAGGGGGAATGTAGGTTATTTTTCGGCCTAAAAAGTTGAAAGCGGGAGATGAGGTTTCCATTGAGAACCCATTTGTGTATGATTTGGATGGTCTCATGGGCTTCACTGTTGGCGCATATTTGGTGGCATTATTTTAGATATGGGTTTCGCGTTCATTTTTGGACATCCCTTACACATGGTGGAAGTTCTGGATCTGGACCACTGTTGAAGTTTTCAGTTTTACGAGAGGTCAGACAGTCACTGGGTGACAGGGGCAAGCCCTGCCATCTGGCAATCGTAAAATAACAAGGCAATACACATTTTTTTTTTTTCTCTTGGCTGAGGCTGTGGATGGGAGAGAGGTGTTTGAATTGATGCATACAGCTGACTGTTGTCACTAGCAGACACCATTTTATGGACCTTATTTAACTCTTGGGTGCTGAACAGGGTGGGTCAAAAGTTCAGACTGTCCATTCCCCTGCCCTCTTGAGATAGAAGGCCAAGTGGGGGGCTGGAGTGCAAAGACTGCAAATGGCTGAGCTCTGCTGACCCCCCTCCTCCCATCTTGCCTTCTTCCAGACTAGCTCAGGGTTCAGACAGGACAATGCAGTTCCTGATTGTTTAAAACCACTTGAATAGCCTAGTTTGCAACACTAGAAGCTGTCATTTTTGACTCTGGAAGCAACAAAATGGTGCCCTCCATTACGAGCAGGTGTCCATCTGCAGTGGCTGTGTAAAGCCAATTCCATTTTCTGCCAAGATGTTTGTATTTCTTATATCAGTAATGGTATCGGCGTCTAACTTTTTTTTTGTCGTCTTGTGCATTCTGATTACAAAACTGTTAAATGAGCAAAAAATTTGGAATGTGAAAGCTACATCTGTTCTGTGTTATTGTGCAACAGAAACTCATGCCAATATCCCTCTGTACTGGTGTGTTGTTTTTCTTTTTATTCTTCTCGCCTTTTTTTTTTTCTTTTTTTTGTAGCTTTGTAATGTAGAAATGTTTGCTTTTTGACATGTTTTTTATCGCCCTTTGTAGAAACAGCCACGGAAAATGTTTTTGTGTATTTTTTTCCTTCTTTTTTGGATGACCCCTATTCAATAAGGTGGTGGAATAATGCCTGAGGCATTTGTTGCTTGTAATAACCAGTTTATATCTGAGATTTCATAGTAGCTGCGTTAGTAGGGCTAAGTCATGCCTTGGAGTGAACGGTGTTATGTAATGTGTCCTTACTTGTATGTTTGACACACTTTCACCGAGATGTGATCTGATTTTAGTATTGGTGCAGTCACCACTTAAATATTCTTCCGATTTTTTTCTTCTTCCAATTATGTGCTGTAGACGGTCCTGGAAGTACTACATTTTTATGTACTGGTCTAATCCCCTCTGTTTTTAAGTTGGTTTTTTTTTTGTTTTCTCTTAACCAACCCAGCTTGGTGTACAAAAACCCTAACAAGCACTAGAAGACAATACCTTTAATAAAGTGTGTATGTAATATGTGTGTGTTGTGTGTGTGTGTGTGTGTATGTGTGTGTATATATATATATATAATATATATATTTATATATATATATATATAATATATAATATATATAGTGTGTATGTATGCTTTATTTATAGATGTACATTGTATTAGTCTTTCCAACTTTTTTTTATATTTTTTTAGCTAATAGCAATACAGTAATCCCCCCCCCCACCACACACACACACCACACACACATTCACTTGTAACATCTGTGTTGGATTATGATATTTAACATTGAAATGTCTCTGACCATGATGCAGAACCAATTTTAGTGTGGGTTGTGTTTTTTTTTTTTTTATAATTATGCGGTATTCAAAATTACATAACTTTTTGACATTGGTTAGTGTGTAGAACCACTACGTCTTTATTTTACTTCCTTGTATGTTTATTTTAAAGCCACGGGCAGCTGGTATCTCTTGTTCGGGTCATACTTGGCTCTTTGCATGTACAGTGACGCATAAGTGATCTATGGTCGCATGGAACCCGTGGTTGATCTTCCCATAGCATCCACCACCTTGATGGCAAGCTTTGCTATCTTTTGGGCCTGTTCTGGAAAACTTCACGCTAGACGTATAATAGCATTTACTAGCACGACGAGTACTTCATAAGCTAATGATGTTGTAATCACTGCAACCTATCATTATGGCAGGGTTGTCCACAGATCTGACATAGCCTATTTGGAGAATTTTGCACAGCTGCCTTGCCAAGGGCCAGAGTTGATTGCAACACTTTGCAAGAATGCCTTCCGTCCCTGCTGCGGAGCTGTTATGTTTTTGTCCTTTCTGAAGAAATAGAAAGTTCGGAAGAGCTGATTGTGAAACTGTTTCATAGACGCTGCTGTAATTTGGCTTGCTTATCGGGATGTTGTATCGGAAAGGCCATCTAGACATCAGTGTCGCTTTCTATAAAAAATAGCAAAAAAACCAACAAACTGATGGGTAATATGGGAACCCTCCCACTCAGAGCAACACAAATCCAAGATGGACTTCTTGAGTATTTCCACCATATACTTTGAAAGCAAATCGATAGAATATGCCATCAAAGACTGATAGTTGTGGTTACCACCTTTTGAGAGCAGCCCCCCCAATGTGTTGCTTCAGAATGGAGAGCCGGTCATACTTGAGCACAACTCTTCATTCTGTTCAGAGTAGAATGAACACAACGCTCGCCTGTATTCTGCTGCCCACTCTAAACCAACTTTTTGGGGGACCTGTTCCAGAGTTGGGAGTGAGACCCTCACCCATCAGACTTTGATAGCAGCTCAAAAGGATATGCCATCAAAGTTAAAAGTTTGTCAGGCCGAAAAAAGACATACGTCCATCCAGTTCAGCCCATTTTGCTAAAGTGTTGCCAAAGTGTTAAAGTGTTGATCCAGAGGAAGGCAAAAACCCCCATGAGGTAGAAGCCAATTGTCCTCATCTTAGGGAAAAAATTCCTTCCCGACTAAAATCTGGAAATTGGTCTATGGTAGGAGCAACGTTTTAAGCGACTCTTAAAGGGGTTGTCTCACTACATTGATTCATCTCTTCAGTCCTGTTTTCTTGGTTTCACTTTGAATTCAGGGGTGTGTTTACCGGCTTCCACTAGGCTGCAGTAGAAGCAAGGTCTGTAGCTATAGCAACCAGTGCTGGCAGCCTATCGGGATAGATCAAACAGGTCTGTATCTGTAGCGACCTAAGGAGCTGATGCAGCTCATAAAAGAGTGGATTTCTTGGAATAGGTAGGACACTGTTAATGGACATATATTGCAAAGTGACTTGTTTTTGCAAGATCTTTAATATAAAAAACAATCCTTGTAGTGAGACAACCCCTTTAAAGTCTGCAGTATTTTAGCTGTCTGTATGATTGTAAGAAAGATGCCCTGACGCAAAGTCTTTTTTTCTCTTGTTGGGATATTCTTAATTCTTGGCAAATTTTACTAATTAGAATGCATGTATTCCAAATGTAATAGATTTCACGTGCCGCCCAGTGCTCCTGTATGAGGTCTCTTTTTATGCCAGAATTTATCTGGGAAAGTATTCCTAGTTCTCCATTCCCTCTCAAACTACCCACCAGCAGGTCCTAGAGAATTACCTCTTTTTGATGAGTAAATTAACACTTCATGAGTGACTGACGAACCATAAGCTTCTATTTTAGGTAAAGGCTGTGTTTAAATCCCTGCTGGGTGGTTGTAAGGACTATAGATGTAATTAAGGGTTTTAAAATGCAAACTTTTTGGAAGTCTAATCCCTTTCTCCATTTGTTTATGCTTCATATTTGTTGCATGTTATATGCTATGGATGAATACATGGAAAAAAAAATAGTAGTATTGGGAAAATTCTAGGTTTAAAGCATGACCTGTTGAAAAATTTGAGTTGAACCATCTAAACTTGGAGGGTCCTTGTGACGTTTGGAAATGGAGAGTGTGAGGAAACTACATGCCGGGGAAGTTCCGTGGTTTAGGTACTTGAAATATCGAGTCATTTCCTGGGTGTGCGCTGCTTGATGAACCAAAATGCTGAGAAAGTATATGACTTGAAGGTTTCAATTCGGGGTTTAGAAAGATGCACCTAGTTGGTGATGAGAAATTAGTGGCTCTATGTATGAAAATTGACGCTCTCAAAAAACCTTTATTTTCTACTATAGCTTATATTGGGTCCCTAATCTGATTGATTGTTTTCTATGTAAAAAAGCTGTTTTCTTTTGGGTCATTCCCCGTCTTACATTTCGTAGTGAAACTTTGTATTTTGAAAAATTGTTACTTTTTTTTTTAGAAAAACACCATAAAGATTTTTGCAAATATGACAGCATTTGTGTTAAAACTCTTCTAAGCCATTACATATAGATGGTAATTTCCAGGCTGGGAATGAATAGAGTAGTGCAATATAGCCTGCTAACTCAATGGTTTTACAAGTCAAGACCATCTGAAAGATGGAATGAGCGAGCCCCAAATGAATGGTGACGTTAAATCGGATAATATCCATTTGTGACCGCAGTTGATAGCCGACCCTACATTTACCCAATTCCCGTTGCCTTCCCGAAAGGATAAAGTTGAAAAGTTCACAGTCTCCTTCTCTTGTTTTGTTTTTATTATCTTCCATTTGTGTTCTCGAGGTGACCTGGCCTAAGGGCATCAGACAGGTCAGCAGCGTTATCTGTTTTACAGCAGCGTCTGTCCAAAGAACAGCCATCTACTTATTTATTGGTTTTTACTACCTATCCTTTCAAGAAGCCCATAAAATACTTCTCCCCAATCCACAAATAACCTAGACAGGACTACAAAGGGGTGAAGGGAGGGCAAGGTGGCTGGAGCTCTCTGCAATGTGTTTTGGACTAATGCATTGAAGTATATCTTTTTGTCTTTGTATAGATATATGCTTTTTCCCATTTTATACCAAAAAATACTTAATCTTCCTTATTCACAAAACACAAAGGAACCAAAGAGATTGACCCCCTACATTTGTTTTGACTTCTACAAACTGTTAACCCAGTAATTATAGGGGCAGGCTTGCCTGTTAATCCATGAAAAATTGGGTGACCTATTCATAATGTCTGTGCCATACAGCCAGAATAGCCAAAAAGTAGACTTTAGAAGTGAGGAGGCGGAGCACACCAGGAGACCATTTTGATCACCTTTAAATAATAAAATGAATGTTTTCTAGCTTTTGTGGAACCAGCCATTCACAAAATACAAATGAACCAGAGAGATCGACCCAACATATTTGTGTGGCTTCTACAAACCACTAACCTTCTAAATATAAGCCCAGGATCGCCCATCAATCCATGAAAAATTGGGTGACCTATTCACCATGTCTGTGCCATATAGCCAAAAATTAGGCTTTAGAAGTCAGGAGGAGGACCACACCAGGAGACAATTAGATGACCTTTTTTAAAAAAAAATTTTGTCCAGACCATTCAGATCCTAAGATTAATATTGGTCCTGGTCACTTTGTCACATTTTTCTTATTGACCTAAAAAAAAAATAGTTTTCAACCCTTTACGGATTTGTTTTACGCGGAGCGCCATCATATTGTGAACTTTTGTTGACGGACAGTGAATTATTTGTAGAATTTGGTGGTGTTACAAGTTCTAACAAAGCGTCTTTCTCTTCTCTTTCATGTTCTACTTTTCATCTTGTGCTGGATGTGGGCAAACAGGTAAGACTTGATTTATGTTGTCTATCACTCGTATGTACACTCACACCTGCACATGAACTCAGGTACATTGTTAACCCCTCCCATACGTTAGAGAATTCCGCTTCTGGCTTCCCCCAGTATTTACAGATGATCTTTTCTTAGAAAAAAAATCATTACGATCAGGCTACGCAGCATTTCATCCTGAGCCCAGTGCCTTCAGAATCTATTCAGGCATGTCCGCCTTGCTTTATCCCCTCTGGGATTAGACTGCCATTCTTTGCCATGCAATGGGAGCAAATGTGGTGAAAGTGAGAATTGCATGTTCCGCACCTGATCCTCGGTGGAATCGTTCTTCTGAGCTTTATGGTATATTTGAACAATTCACGATCCCCAGGTCAAGTAGAGGGTTACATTTTTTTGAAAAATAGTGAACAAAAGGGGAAAAAAATATTCTATTTAAGCTGTTGAGGGGAATATAAAGTTGTAACTGTATTGTATGCAAATTAAAGCTTATTCAAAACCTTTTGAGCATTTGGGCTTATTACCTAGTAGCAGTTGAGTATCTCCTATTTAGGCTATTGGTAGAAAAAAATATTTAGGTTTTTAGAAACTCCAGAGACCAGGGGGGCACAGGCCGTGCTAGTTACAGTCCCATCACGCCGGATTGAAACCCATCGATTTGGCTGCCTGTGCAATTGGTTGTCTCTGTCTCTGGGGTTGGCTTCTTGAGAGCTGCAATGAGTACCTATAAGTTTAGGAAAGTGACCCGATCCCCGTCAATAAACAAATATTAAAAACCGTGATGGAATTGTTTGCACATCTTTTTTTTCATTTCATTTTGTTTGGGAAAAGTACCCCTCCAAATGTGTGGTAAATTCTGAAATTATTAAATAATATAAATCCCTTGTTCGACATTAAAAACAAAACGAAAAAAAAACACAAAACCTAGCAAACCCTCCCATATGTTTGCAAATTTAAAGAAAAATGTTACAGCTGTTGGAACTCTAAAGTGGAATTAGAACAATATGACATTGTGGCTCTCAGACCAAAAAAGGTTGTACACCCCTGACTTAGACCCTATGGGTGCTAAAAATAAGTTCCTGGTCACAAACAGCTGCCTTGAAGTTCACTTTCCTAGAATCCAATGGCCTGGTTCTCCGTGTGAACAGAGGAGTGGTTTCTTTTTCTTTTTTTTTTTTTGTGCTTGTATTGTACTTGAGGCCCTGAAATACCTGAATCTTCTTTGAAAGTACGCCTGAAGTGAGAAGTTTCTCCTAAGATACCAACACAGAGTTGTGTAACGCATTATGAATGATCGTAGGGTATGTCAACAATCTTGACGTGCCTTATTTCTCTGAAATATGAGTAGTCTGTAGGTTATCGGAATGTTGAAAGTACAGAGTTGACCAAATATTGAACTAACCCTTTACATAGCTTTTAGACTTGGTGTGGAAAGATGAAGCAAGGCGGTCATCGCACTGCCGGTAAACTCAGACGCCCCTTTTAGGGAGTAGCTGATTTCATAGAAACCATTCATAGTTCTCAACCGCCAGGTTGCTTTTTATAGTGGGTATAGCAGTGATCATTCACAAGGTAGTAAATATATTGGAACATCAGGTTGTTGGTGGATCCTTGATTCTGTTGGTATCCACCAAGGTTAATTTAATACAGTTCCTTAACTTTCTATTGAAGAACCTCTGAAACTAATTCTTTTCTTTTTCAAGTAAGCTTGGTATAGGCAGGCAAAGTAGTCTTTGATTTTTGTCTAGATTTATTGACTGCTCTGCTTTGAGCAGGATAAAATTAGTCCTTCTGGGTAACCTCGGACCAAGTTCTAAGGAACTCCAGGCTAGTAAACATTGGCCAGCATAGCTATCTTCTCCATAGAGCATTGTAGAATGTGTCTGTGATGTGTAAATGTAGAATGGAAGGGAAAATAAAGGAAAAAAAAGAAAAAAAAAAAAAAAAATATAATATATATTATATATATATATATATATATATATATAGATATATATATAGTGTCAGTCAGTCAGTCCCCGGGTTACAAACGGGATAGGGGCTGTAGGTTTGTTCTTAAGCTGAATTTGTATGTAAGTCAGAACAGGTAGATTTATTAAATGTAACTATAGCACAAAAGTTTTTTTTACTTTTGAATAGTGCAGGGAAGGGTTTTTTTTGCATTTGTTCTGTGTCCCTGTTAAGAAGATTTCACTTCATGTGCTGCTGTGGAAGGCTGGAACTTGCTGTTCCACAGTTACTATCTGCTGTGGAACATGGAACTACAAGTGCCAGCATGCCCCATAAGTCTCCGTTTGTAACTAGGGGACAGATGTAAGTCGGAAAGGTGTAAGTCGGGGACTGTTGTGTGTGTGTGTGTGTGTGTGTGTGTGTGTGTGTGTGTGTGTGTGTGTGTGTGTGTGTGTGTGTGTGTGTGTGTGTGTGTGTGTGTGTGTGTGTGTGTGTGTGTATGTATGTATATGTGTGTGTATTTATATCATACTAGACTGTGCAGGGCCTGGATTCAGTAGGGTGAGCAGCATGTGTATTTTCCATTGGGTCTAGTGCACATTAAATGTCTACAGTGTTTAGTCTCTTTTGCTTACTTATTTTTCCACTACAGCAGACTTTGTTCCCACAGTAATTATGTCGGCATATTTTCTGGGGCTTCTAAGTCTCCATTAGAGCCGCAGAGTCTGCAGCTCTTGTTGGAAGTATGACGTACGTGCTTCGTGTGGTGACCCATTGCTGTGAAGTAGTTTTTTGTTCACTGGAATTTGGTTAAGACCGAAAGTCTCCCTTTTTAACCCTGACGTTTTTCTGATGCAGCTTGTCCTGAACTTAGAATTTTTTTCCAGAAGTTTTTCTAATGCAGTATTCTCTTTGTTGTTTCTTTACGATCCAGCGATTCTCATAGTCTTTGTGAAAAGTCCCGCTGCTTCCGTTTTCTTTGTAGGCGATGTGCCATACAGCCGATGCAACCTATCGCAGCAGGTTTCCACACCCGTTATACAAGTCATCACTAATGACGACCTGTACTTTGGCAGGCTCTAGTGTTGTATCTCAACAGTGTATGCATGCTCAATATAGACTGTACATATGGAGTCCAAGATACATTGTTAGGTGGCTAGTGTAGGCACTAGGCTGGTACTTAAAAATCATGAAGAATAGCACAAGGCATTGGAGAAAATGTAAGTTGTGACAAATCCCTTTAAAAGAAAAAAAAAGTTCAAGGCCCCACTGTATATTGAAATAAGGCGTAATACAATTCACAAGCAGTAACAATCGTTTCCGGGCTGGGGGACAATGCCTTCCGTCTATACTGCAAAATTCTCTGAATTGGAATGTGAAATTGATACATTTAATAGCGGACTGTGAAAAAACCAAGGTTGTCTTTCAGGCAAAAAATATTTTTGGGGGTCAAATTACTGCGAAACATTATAAAATAGAAGGGAAAGGTGCTCACCCATATTTGTTATGACTTGATGCTTGTCCGCGGGGATGAACGTTTGTCGAGATGTGCTTGGGGCGCCTGTCGGTCCACCAGCTTGAAAACACCACTAACTTGACACCATATAGTGTACACCCAGCACCATTGATAAAAATCCCAAATTTTCTTTAAAGGGGTTGTCTCGCTACAACAATTGCTTTTTATGTTAAAGATCTTGCAAAATCAAGTCACTTTGCAATATGTGTCCATTAACAGTGTCCTACCTATTCCTAGATATCCCCTCTTGTATGGGCTGCATCAGCTCCTCAGGTCGCTATAGCTACAGACCTGTTTGATCTCTCCTGATAGGCTGCCAGTGCTGGTTGCTACAGCTACAGACCTGTTTGATCTCTCCTGATAGGCTGCCAGTACTGGTTGCTACAGCTACAGACCTGTTTGATCTCTCCTGATAGGCTGCCAGTGCTGGTCGCTATAGCTACAGACCTGGCTTCTACTGCAGCCTAGTAGAAGCCAGTAAACACGCCCCTGAATTCAAAATGAAACCAAGAAAACAGGATGGAGGTAAGATTAATCAATATAGTGAGACAACCCCTTTAAGTATTCATAGGTAAAACCATCAGGTAATAGTTAATTACAGCTTACGCGTTTCGAGCTATACTTGCCCTTTCTCACAGCAGACACGGTGCAGCGTACACTCTATGGTGTCAATTTGATGGTACTGTGGAACATTCATGGTAGAAGGTCTCAAAATCCCCAAATGTGAAAATGTGTTGATGAAAGTAGATTTTTAACATATGCTTTACTGAATGTTAGGCTAGTGTTCATTTTACTAGTAGTGGAATTTAATTACTTAAAGGGGTTGTCTCACTACAAGGATTTCTTTTTATGTTAAAGATCTTGCAAAAACAAGTCACTTTGCAATGTGTCCATTAACCGTGTCCTACCTATTCTGAAATACCCCCTCTTGTTTGGGCTGTGTCATCTCCTCTGGTCGCTATAGCTACAGACCTGTTCAATCTCTCCTGATAGGCCGCCAGCACTGGTTGCTATAGCTACAGACCTGGCTTCTACTGCAGCCTAGTAGAAGCCAGTAAACACGCCCCTGAATTCAAAATGAAACCAAGAAAACAGGACTGAGGTAAGATGAATCAATGTCGTGATACAACCCCTTTAAGCGCCTCCAACCCCCTTCTCTAGAAAAAGATGTTTTTGGTCAAGTTCAGATCACATGTTCCCTTTTGCTCATGGAAATATGGCTCGGACTTGAGTACGTAGCACAGAGCTGTGACCCGTCTATAAATCTTTTTCTTTTTTTTTTTTTTCTTTTTTTTTGGTCACAAGTATTTCCTCTGTTGCATCGCTGTTCTGCTGAAACTTCCTACTTTTGTGCTACCCCCACCCTTCTGTTCTCTCGAACACTCATTCATTGAGTGATTCATATTTTAATATATATATATATATATATATATATATATATATATATATATATATCCCCTTTTAGGTTGTGAAATGTAGGAGACACATTGGATAACCTCCCTGGGCTGCCATGACAACTAGAGAATTTTCAACCAGATGGCTCCAAAATGACACAATGGTAAAGGAACGCAGGAGACGGGATCACATATGAAACCATTTTATATCCTGCTGGAGGCAACGCTAGTCCCCCTGCGCCGGCCAATGATACACAGACCTATTCTATTTCTTCACAAAGGGCGTCCTAATGACACCGCAGCCGGAGTATTGCTGCAAACAACGTCTCGCAGTTGGGTCCAAGCGTTTCTTGCTCAGGATAATGGATTGCGCTGAATGTGTTCTAAGAAGCGATCCCAGAGATAATATATTTAAGAGCTTAAAGGGGTTGTCTCACTACAAGAATTGCATTTTACATTAAAGATCTTGCAGAAACAAGTCACTTTGCAATATATGTCCATTAATGGTGTCCTACCTATTCCTAGATATCCCCTCTTGTATGGGCTGCATCAGCTCCTCAGGTCGCTACAGACCTATTTGATCTATCCTGATAGGCTGCCAGCACTGGTTGCTATAGCTACAGACCTGGCTTCTACTACAGCCTAGAGCAGGGGTGTCAAACTGGCGGCCCTCCAGCTGTTGGGAAACTACAACTCCCATCATGCATTTGTGTAATCTATAACAGTGGGCATGATGGTAGTTGCAGTTTCCCAACAGCTGGAGGGCCGCAGTTTGACACGTGTGTCCTAGTGGAAGCCAGTAACCACGCCCCTGAATTCAAAATGAAACCAAGAAAACAGGACTGAGGGAAGATGAATCAATGTAGTGAGACAACCCCTTTAAGTATCCATTGGTAATACCATCGGGTAATAGTGCATGTTACAGCATACACTTGTGCGTTTCGGGCTATACTTGCCCTTTTTTCACAGCATACACTGTGCAGCGTACACTTTGTGGTGTCAATGTGATGGTACTGTGGAACATTCATGGTAGAAGGTCTCAAATCCTAAAATGTGTTGATGAAAGGATGTTTTTAACATATGCATAGAGAAGGGGAACATCTCTCCTTATGGAGAGCACCAGTTAAGGTGTGTAGTGTTTTGATTGCCTTTTAGCCCACTACTAAGCATCTGCATATCACAAGGCATTATGGGAAAGGAGCTGGGAGCTCACTGCGCCCTCTATTGGTTTTAACAAATTCTCAATTTACTTCTGATTCACTGAATCTTTGAGAAGTAAAAAGGAATATTTAACATATGCAGTGAGACAACTCCTTTAAGTCCTTTGGAGAAAGGGTTTTGGTTGGCCTCAGACATGGCTTCCCAGTCTTGTTTTGTGTCTGGGCAGTTGTGTATGACAGTGGGATCATCCGACCAGGTCTTGTACTTTTCAACTCTTTGATTTATCAGTAAAAGCAGTAATTACAGCTATAAAAGTAATGTCCCAGGGTTGCCTGGAAAGTCAGGGAGCATGTAGAGGGCAAAGGCCAGAGGTCACCTCTGCTCTGATTGACCAAGAAGCAAGTCAGACAATGGAGCTTATGTCTGGAGATCCACTAATGTCCCACGCTCTGCTTTGTAACAATAAGCAGCCGCCAGTCGTCCCGATGACAACAGTCTCATAATATGGAGGAATGAGTTTGTCATTTAGCATTGCTCACGTACTAGATTTTTCATTTTTAGAGTCAACGAGCAAAATCAATTTTTTTTTTTTCGATCGACTGAATGAATCATGGATGAATGAGAGGCTTGGTGTGCGGCTCGGGTGTTGAAATAATGCTTGCAGCGGTGAAGGGCTCGTTCTAGTCTCCTGTAAGGCAGGCTGGTCCTATTTCCACATTGAGTAATTTAGGTGTGATTGCCGTGAGAACTTTTTTACATTATGCAAATCGGGCGATTCTGCCTCAGTCCATTGCATCCCGTACTTAAATAAAAAGCAGAAGTTGGCTGCCTCTACCACCGCCGCTGCTGCGCTGTCCACCCACAGGTTCTGCTGCTTCTTGCCACCCATCAAGGGGAAAAAAAATAGGCTTCCTGTGCTCATTTTCTGAGTTCATGCCCTAACCACGTCCCATGAAGTTGGTGTTGGTTAAGAAAATGAAGGGAAAAAAATTAGTGTTGCTTAGACAAACTGAAAATCTATTTCCTGGGTTAGGTTTACTCTGAGCTTAATTCTGCACATCTGACTGCAAAAGAATGTTAACATTTATCTGTCATGTGCGCTGTCGATTGATTAGTCTTTATTCTCTCTCCCTTTCCTTTGCTCGCTCTTTCTCGTTGTCTCCCTCTTTTTCTCGCTCTTTTTTCCTCTTTCTCGCTCTTTCGGCTCCTCTCCTTTGCGCCTCCGTCTTGCTTCGCCTCGCCTTTGCCCCTCTCTTTCTTCTCCTCTCCTTTGCCCCTCTTTCTTTCTTCTCCTCTCCTTTGCCCCTCTTTCTTTCTTCTCCTCTCCTTTGCCCCTCTTTCTTTCTTCTCCTCTCCTTTGCCCCTCTCTTTCTTCTCCTCTCCTTTGCCCCTCTCTTTCTTCTCCTCTCCTTTGCCCCTCTTTCTTTCTTCTCCTCTCCTTTGCCCCTCTTTCTTTCTTCTCCTCTCCTTTGCCCCTCTTTCTTTCTTCTCCTCTCCTTTGCCCCTCTTTCTTTCTTCTCCTCTCCTATGCACCTCGTTCTTTCTTCTCCTACCCTTTGCCCCTTTTTTTCTTCTCCTCTCCTTTGCCCCCCCTTCTTTCTTCTCCTCCCCACCTCTTCTTTCTTCTCCTCTCCTTTGCCCCTCTTCTTTCTTCTCCTCTCCTTTGCCCCTCTTTCTTTTTTTCCCCTCTCCTTTGCCCCCCCTTTCTTTCTTCTCCTCTCCTTTCCCCTCCTTCTTTCTTCTCCTCTCCTTTGCCCCCCCTTTCTTTCTTCTCCTCTCCTTTGCCCCCTTTTTCTTTCTTCTCCTCTCCTTTGCCCCTCTTTCTTTCTTTTCCCCCCTTTTTCTCCTTTTTGCCCCTCTTTCTTTCTTCTCCTCTCCTTTGCCCCTCTTTCTTTCTTCTCCTCTCCTTTGCCCCTCTTTCTTTCCTCTCCTCTCCCCCTCTCCCTCCATGCATGCCTGTGTATGGCAGCTTAGTGTAACCAGCCTCCTAGCTTTGCAGCTGTACTAGGTAGAGGATGAGTGCAGGCCAGGACCGGCTGGAAATATTCCTTGTAATCCACAGCCATCTGGTCACCTGGCTGTGTCAATTATATAACATTTACCAGAACGGTTCTGCTTTTTTTGGGTTGCTAACTGCTTACTAAGAGCTTAGAAGGGGGAGCTTAAAGGGGCTATTAAAATACAGCCCGTGTGCGTTTCAAAAGTTTGAGCCTGGCTTTACGAGCTTACGTTGGCAGGGGCAAGGTGAAATTGCACATGTGCATCACTGGGAAGCGGAGTATTTATTACCAGGAGAATACAGGCCTTGCATGTAAATTAAAGAATTGCAGTTTCCCCCAATGTGGTGGTTGGAGACCTTCCATAATGTGATGCAGGATAGGACCATTTTTTTTTTTCTTTTTTCAACCAAGCTACTTCCAAAAAGATCCTTTCAAGATGTCATTGGTTGAGACCCTTGAGTAAAAACAATACAACATCAGCAGCACTCTAAGGCACTAAAAAACGAGGACATGGGAATCTTTTGGAAAAGCATTTCTGTTACTATGAAATATATTAAAAAAAAAATTGAGATCCCTAGCGTACATTCCTGATCAAAACTGCAAAAGCCCACCCACCGCGGCCAGGTGACCCCTGTAACTGCTTTTGTCAACATTGGCTTGGCGATCAGTGGGCTAATGATGATTTGGGGGGGGTGTTCAGGCTCATGGACCCCACTTCTATTATCTCTTCTGTCTCTGTGTACAAAACTGAAGGGTCACTGTGTCTGTAGACCTCTTGTGGCGATGGTCCATTGACGAGGATATGGGCGCTTACTTTGCCGATGTTGATCATAGAGTTCGTCTTTGTGGTTTTGTAAAAATGGCGTGCCTCCCGTCCCCTATCCCTTGTAGGCTTGCGTGAGATCTGCCTTACCGCACAGGTATATTTTTCGCCGCCACTTCTGCAGTTTCAGTGGACCCTTTGTTCCCAGTAGATCTGGCTGTCTTGGAAATGTTACTAAGGGAATTGTGTGTGATTCTAAGACACAGCTGCGGTAGTCTTGAGGTTTGTGTTCTGAAGCAGGGCAGCACGCCTTACTTCTGAAGCCAGATTTCACTGCAGTATATTTATGCTTCCTGCCGTACGTTGTTGGCCGGCCCTGACTACCCGTGTGCTCGCTTTGAATTCTAAAAGTAGCCCGCACCTTACGCAACCGGAGGATTTAAAAGGCTCAGTGAGAACAATTGCTGTGTGTTTAATAGTGGCGCCCTGGCTGTACGCTGTCAGTCTTTTTACCTAACAGAATACATTCTGTCCCTGACCTCATAACACCCTTGGGTGCTTACAGTCTTTCACAATAGCAGGACATGAGGCTGACCTAGAAAATTTCCTATGGCATTTGGTCTGCTTCGTTGGAATCTCTAAAGGCGCACTGTGCTTTAATACTCGAGTTGTGACCTTGTCGCAGGTTAGATCGCATTGAATACGGCCGCTTAATGAAAGTCGTCTTTTTCATGGCGTTGGCCGCTTTGTGTGCCTGCATTTGCCGCTGCAAAGAAAATTGTGCATAAATGACTCCTTCACCGTTCAGAGTAAAACCCTTAAAAGAACACTCTATATAAAAGAACACTCTACAGCCTTGTGTAGGATATATAGTTTTTAACTCGGTCGATGAGGGTGGAAAAGCGGGGAGGGGGCACTCTGGAAAGTCCACTTTAGGCTTTTTTCGTCAGCGAGGCTGTGGTACAGCTTTAAGTATTTGTGCAGCATGCGTCAGCTCGAGGCGGCAGACAACTCTGGCTGAGTGTGGAGAGAGGAGCGGGAGGCGGCTTTAGAGGTTGGTGGCGGTGGGGAGGAGGAGGAAGAGGAAGGAGGGGGCACGGAGGACAGAACAGCCACAGTCTGGGCTCCCAGCCTCCTGGCTAGACTGCAGAAACTTATAATTGAGTTCCTGAGCTGTTCCTCCCCTCCCTGCAGCTCAGCTGAAAAACACTCTGGCTCCCAGCCATGCCCTTTCACAGTGACCTTGCCTGCAAATAGCAGGAAGGAATTTTTACAGTCACTGTGCACTTGGGTGAAAAGAAGTGTTTCAAGAGTTGGCAGGAATGGCAGGAGGAAACCCTGTCCCCTTTTCATTCGTCATGCTTTTAAAAAAATTTTTGTTTATTTTTTTATTTTTGTGGGTGTATGTATGGAAATTAATATTTGTATGTGTTTTTGTATGTTTTTGTGTGTGTGTGTGTTTTTGGGTTTTAAAAAATACCCCACAAACAAATCACACATACAAATATACACACACTTATATATAACACAAAAAATATAACACCACAATATATACACACACACATAAAACAAACACATATTAAAAACCACACACATTATAAAAACACAAAAATTATTTCTAGGGGTGTTTATATGTTGTGTGTTTGTGTGTTTTTTATATATATATTTTTTATAATATATATTTTTATATAAATTAAAAAACAACAAAATTTACACCATAGTTTAAATGTGTGTGTGTCATATGTGTTTGGGGGGGGTTAAAAATATTTTGTGTTTTGTGTGTGAAAATATATTTGTGTGTATATATGTGTGTTGAAATGTATTTTTGTTTGTGTGTGTGTATATATATGTGTGTGTGTTTTTTATTTTTTTTTTTATAATATATTATAATTATTTTATGGGAGAAAAGGCGTTGTGCACCCAAGGGTTTCTCTTGCGGCAGCGTTTACTGGGGTTTTGGAACAAAACCCAAAAGGTACGCCAGGTAAAAAAGGGGGGATCTTTGGTGAGGGGTTTTTTTTTTTTTTTTTGCCCGAAACTAGAATTTCTGGCTACCCAAAATGTCTGTGTGGGGAAAACCAAACCCCGGGCCCGGTTGGAGGCTCTCTTTAATTTTGTTTCATAAGCCGTGTGTGTGTCACAAGGAAAGGTAAATAATAATTTTGCGCAAGACAGCCACGGCTGAAAGAAAAGGTATGCAGTTGTTATGGAGAGGGTATTAACAAAAGACTAAGTCAATACAGCATATGCCTAAGAAGGGGAAAAATTTTTTTCCAAACTTTTGGGGCCCGGGTTCCCCTTTTTGAAAATTGGGTGGGTGGGGTTGTGTGTGTGTGGGGGGGGGGGGTTATTCATGCCAATAAATGTATGTTATAGTCTTATATTGCATAAAATAAAAGCATTATGTGGCTTCGCAAGGCTCTGCAGGGGGAAAGGGGTAACTAAAAAATTAAAAAAGGCTTTTTTGCGGGAAATTTTTTTCTTTTTGTCCCCCACTATACGGCATTAGTTTTGCTAAAATTTGAAGGGAGCGGTGTTGCTTCCCCCTAAAAATTTTAGGGGAACCCCACCTGTTTTAAAAGCCCTCGGGAGCATTCCCATCGGTGGCTCGAAAACGGCTTTAAGGGGAAAGGTTCGACCCCTTTCCCCCCTCCGATTCCACCTGACTGCCACCTGCTCTGCCACTAAAATTGGCTTGTCTACTGAGTTTCCTTGGCAAGGCGCACGCAAGGGCAGAATTCCTTCACAAAGAGAAGTCAGATGAATAATGCATGGATACAGGCTGGAACTTATGAGAGGGAAAACGTGTCTCTACGCGTGCAGTAACCTATACATTCATGATTATAATTCTAGTTGGCTGCTCCTTTGCTGCTGATATGGAGAATTGGGACGTTCTGAAATTTTTTTTTTTTTTTTTAAATTAACATGCCATATCTTAAAATTTTTTCAGCCCCTTTTTTAGTTATGACAAAACCCCCCAGCCTGTGTTTTTAGTTTTTTTTAAAAGTTTAATAAACCCCGTTAGGGCCCCCCAAAAATTTCAAAGTTAGTTTTTACTGGGAAAAGCAACCCTGTTGATTTATTGGGGTTTTCTTCACCTGCCCAAAAAACCCCCCATTTTCTCTGTCCCCCCTTTAAAAAAAGAGGCCCTTGAAAAAATAATTGGTTTCCTCAGAGGTTTGATTAGAGGTGTCCATAGCAATTTAACAAAGAAGAAAAATCAATATGAAATCCGGATATCCTTTGATTCTCATTCAATATGCAAAGGGTAACTCGTTCTCTGCTTAAATGGGTTTTACCATGAAGTAAAATTGGGCGTGGGAAAGGGTTTTAAAATTAAATAATTTAAAAATTTTTCACCAAAAAACATTTTTAAAATTTTGCACCCTTTTTGTCTTTGGTTCTCCTTTAGTGATCCCTTGTTTTTCAGCTATCTCCAAAGGGGTACGACCAGGGCGGGGAGCCCTCAGGGCCTGGTTTACACATGCTCAGACTTCCCCCCCCTTCAGGGCCAAACTACTGATGTTCAAAACCCCAGGCTGTAATTTTTACTCCTGTCCTCTGTACTCCCCCAGTAATTTGTCAAACGGTGCAAATAAATTTAAAAAAAAAACCTCAAAGAGCTATGTGCTTGGGTAAAGAGGGAAAAAAAAAAACCCGGTTTGGGTTTCCCGCAGGGATTTGAACCCAGGGCCCCTTTTTCCTGGAGGCAAAAATTTTTAAACCCCTTTAATTTCAAAGTTCCCCTTACGTTCAAAACATAAACAGACCTTTCTTTGACTTGTGAGAGGAAAGGGCCCGGTGATGTCATCCGTAGGGCCCGACAATTCAAACAAATCCCCAAAACGCCCCTTCTGAGCACAGAGCTGAAGAACTGGATACAGGAGGTATGAAATAAGATCATGGCAAAACCCCTTTAAACATGGAATTTCACTTCCTGTGCTGGAGCCCGCCTTTAAAAATGTCCTTCTGATCAGGACCCAATCAAAATCCTGTCTTCACAGCGTTCCGGCTTCAACTTTGGTTTACATTCTGTTTTATTGGATTATAGTTCATGATGGGAATCCAAAATGCCACAAAGAATAAAGCTTCAATGGCCGTCAGCCCCCAAAAAAATGCTTGTTTTAAAATATATTTTCCTTTCCCCCCTCCACTATAGATAAGCACAAATTGGCTGGGGGTGCACATGGGGTTTTTTTAATGGGGGAGTAGAGCTACACCTTGTGGTAGGGTTATCTCTTGGAATCAAAAAAGTTAGGCGTTGAAGTCCGGCAGGCATAATTGTTCTCACCCCCAACATCCTCGGTTGGGAGAGAGTTGAGAGGCCTACGTACACATAAAATAGTTGCAGTCATGTAATTAGAATTTAGAGGACCCAATAGCAAAATAAAATGGCCTCCCCACCAGCTAAAAGACCCCTAACTGGGCCCGAAGATTCGTGCAATAAAAAAGGTATAATAATAGAAATTTAGTATTGAAACCCACTTTTAAAAAGAAAAAAAATTGCAGACAACGGAAAACCCACCAACTTTTTTCCCAGTTTTCCCACTTATCCAAAGAGAAAGTATGAGAAATGAAAGCTGAGTGCTGATTTGGCTGCTTTGGGCACCAAAGACGGTCTAAATGTGAGAAAGTTGGGGTAAATGAAGCCCAATGCTATCGTACCGATCGGCCCCTATAACTTCTATGCCCCATAGCTTCGCAAAACGACGGGGTTTTATGCCCAAAAATATTTGCTGGCCCCAAACTAAAAAGGGTGGGGTTTTGGGTTTGAATTTTGTCAATGTGTATGAAGGACCTTAAAAGAGTAGTAAAGCTAGATAAAACTAATTTGACATTTTTTGGGCAATTTCTCCCTTAAATTTCTAAAAAAGGCAAAAACGGGTATTTTGAAAATCGGTGATGGCGACCTGACTGTTTGAGCATAGAAAGTACCAAAAAAGAAAAAAGTTTCCAAAAAAATTTGAGTATTTTATTCCCCTTTAAAAAGCTTAAACCAGAATTAATTCAAAACCCTCCATTTTTTCGCCCTTCGTAAAAACCATTACAAGCCCTTCCTAAAGCCAAAAAATTTTTTCCCTGCATTTCATTTGAGAAAGAACTCCCAATGGGGGGAAAATTTTTTAAATGTAAGTCCCCTTTTTGCCAAAATTCATTTAAAATTTTTTCCCTTTAAGTGTATTTTGGGGGAAATTTACTTTAAAACCCCCATTTTTAATTCTATGCCTGAATTCTTATGGCAACAAAAAAACCTTCACATCCGGGTTTCGACTTATCCCCAACCGAAAGGTTTAAAGAAAAGAAATTAAGAAAAAATTTTTAAAAAGGGGGAGGTCCAATCGGGCCTCATGTAAAACATGATTAAGGTATTCTTCTCGAGAGCAGGGGAAAAAAAGCAAAAATAAAAATTATGGGTCAAAAGGGAAGGGAAGGAGGAAGGGGGTTTTGTTTTTAAAAAAAAAAAAAAAAAAAAAAAAAAAAGAAAAAAAACCTTTTCTTTTACCCCCCCGCGGGGAATTTTTGGTTTATCCCCCAGTGTCATTGAAAATTTGTTAAAATTATATATTTTTTTCCCCAGAGTGGGGGGGGGAGGGGGGGGTTTCCTTCCTCTTACAAAAAGTAACCCCTCACTGAAAAAATTTTTCAATTTTGCGAAATAAAACCGTCGGTTTTTATGCTTTTTTCCTTTTTTTTTAACTTTTTTTTTAGGGCTGTTTTTATATTCTTTTTTTTTAAAACTTGTATTTTTTTTAAAGCTATAAACCAAGTCAAAATGACATGGGGGGATCGGGGCCCCTGATGCCCCAAAACTGGGGACCGGGGGGTTTTAAATCGCAGCCCCGGGTTTTAAAATTTTGGCGGCTAACGTTTTTACCAGAAGTTTTCCAAAAATGACAAGCTCTGCTAATATACATGCACATTGTATTCCAATTTGTCCCTCAACAGCAGTATCGGGGCCCCTTACAGAGTTGCTGGTGCATGGCCAAACTTTTTTTTTTTTTCTCCCTATCTATCCTCTTGCTCTTTCTCCCCTTACTGATTGCCAAGAATGTGGGAAAAAAATATGCAGGAAATGCCTCTTCTTTTTCTCTAATGACATCCACAGCTGCCGGAGGATGGGAGACGAACTGTGTAAGAGGAGTCGAATTGGGTTTGGGGAAAATTTTGTTTGGGTTTTCCAATTCCGACCTCCCATCTGATTTTTCCCGAGACAAAAGTTTTTTTTAAAAAGTAATGTCTGTCCTCTTTGAAACACCAGTAAATGGATTTTTACGGGTACTTTTGGCCTGGTACTTTTACCGGGGGTATTTTCCCCCCGGGGTTATGTCGTTGCCCCACAGTCCTTAGTGAACTTTTTTGCCTTGGGCTTTAAAAACCCCCCCAACTTCTTTAAATTGCCCTTCTTCGCCGTCTTTATAAATACACATAGGATGAGAAGCCTTTTTTGCCCTCTTTAAAGACAAACTAAACTACATAAAAGCAAAAATTATTTCAGTCCCGGGAAATTTTTTTAAAACCGTGTTTCTAGACAAAGCAGACAGAACAAGTAAAAAAAACCCGACCCTTTTTTTTATGGCTTTCCCGCAGTTTTAAAGGGCTTAAGTCAAGAATGTCCCGTCTGAAGCACGAGTGAGAAAACCTAAGTAGTTGATTTATAAAGAAAAGAAGGGGCTTCCCAGGAGGGAAACTGGTTATTTGCTAAAAGGAAATGCCCCTTATTAGGACTGACTTTGATAATCCCCCTTTTTTTTTTTTTTTTTTTCCCTAGGCCCAATCCCATTTGTCAACCATGGTAAGTGGTTGTATCGCAGACATGCTGTTGCAAAACCAGCTCTGTTGGACTGGCCACTGCATTAAAACCATCTCCTCAGACAAGTCCTCCCAACTGAGCTGAGGCCCCGAAAAAAACCCCGGGGGGCCTTTAAGAAGGAATTTTAAAGACACCTTCAAGACTTACCCTTTAAAAAAGGGCCCGTTTTCATCCCCAATTTCGCATGACAAAAAATCAGTTGCCGTGGATTTTTTAGGGCCACGGGTTCTCCCAACAATGTAAAAGAAAAGATGGTGAAAGAAAAAGTGCAAAAGCAAATTTCCCAAAAATTTGAGAATCGGGGAAAAAAATTTTCAAAAACCCAAACAAAATTTTCCCCAGTGATGGTTTCCTATGGTGCCACATGACTCTTCAAGTGGCTGTGAGTTTTAAGGTTGACGGGTTCTTTCCCAAAATGGGAGCTTTTAAAGATGGTGAAAAGAGAAGTCGAAGAACCCAGATTTGTTAAATTAACTCGCAAAGGGTCCCTCTTCTCCCCACTCTGAAATCTTTGGGCCCCCATAGAACAAATCAGTCATCTAAATGGGGTTTTCCCTTTTTCTTATTTTTGAGACAAACCCATAATGATTTTTGGGGCCTACAGGAACTTTTTTTCATTTTATTCCCCATTCCAAAAAAAAATGCAGTCACTCCGAATCATGCAAAAATGATGGCCCTTCCCTGCGTTTTAATTTTAAAAAATTTTAGATGCTTCAGGGCCATTTTAACAAAAACAAAACCCTGGGTTTTCTCAGATTTATCAAAGCTATTCACAAAAGGAAATAACAAATTTTCTTTTTCCCTCCCGCATTAACAATAAACCTAAAACTAGCCCCTGGAAAAACCCCCCAAACAGTTTAATCCCCACGCTTTACATGAAGGGGTTCCCAAAAATCAACTTCACACAACCCCGGGGCCCTCGTAATAAAACATCAAATGTCCAGGATCATTTTATGGGCAGCTCTGTCCAAGGGTGCCTGGAGTTATATGCTCGTCATTCTTTTGAGGCCAACAGTTCAGCAAGTTGGAACACATACATGTGTACATTGTAAAGTCTCAAATACCGGGCCGGTAGAGCAGCCTAATGTACTGCTAGACCTTCCTGACTACAACGGTCATATTTTGACTACTATGTCTTTGGCTCTTGGTTTAAAAAAACGCCCAAATGGGCCCAACAGAAGGGGAAATTTTTAAAAAATTTTCCAAAGAAAAATACTGCATGGTGGTATTTTTTTTTCTTAATTGAATTTCAAGCACAAGTCCTCCTCCTTTAGTGGATATTCCAGTAAACCCTTTCAGTGCTGGAGCGTTTCAGGAAGCCCGGGTTTAAACCTCTCCTGGGTCAATTGGAATAAATTAACATCTGAGCCAGTTGACCCTGCATGCTGCTATTCTAAGGTGTTCTTATATAACACTAACCTCTTTGTGGCATGATTGAGGGCCTTCCCCCTGATGGGCTTTTGGGGGAAAAAACAGTTAAATGGGATTTGTACTTTTTTCCCCAAGGAGAGAGGCCCCTTTAGCAAACTTTGGGGATTTAAAGTGGACCCTGCCGCACTTTTGTACTATTGCAGTATGTAATAAGACTGGAGTTGACTGTCCGTTATCTGTTAGGTTACATAGTACATGCAAGAATCCTGTCACAGTGTGCCCTCCTTTGACTTAGAATCAAGCAAGTGTTTTTTAATCCCTTTTTTGGGAAACCCGTAAGCTAAAGAGTCCGTAGGATACTAATTCTGTTTGTTTTTTTTTTTTTTTTTTTTTTATTTCCCCCTCTCTCCACCGCTCGCTTTTGAGTCTATCTTGGGAAATTTAAAAGAAAAGGAAAGAACGAGTATTTCACAGCACATGAACACCTGCAATCCATAATTACCAACAGCTTTGTTTGGAAAGCAATACATGCGGAACATTACTAGAGTTATCCGTGACAGTTTTAATTATTGTTCCCAAAAAAAAAGTCATCCTTTATCATTTTTTCAAAATCTATCAGTGAGACGGTATGGGCCGTTTATCCGACCAGTATTTGTCCGGTTTGTGTGCCGTGCACACGGCTGCGGGGGGGACGGCTTTGCTCCGCGATGGGCGGCGAAAAGCCCTCCACATTCACTTGTTCATATTCCGTCCGAAAATCGGACTGAAGAATGTGCATGTTGAAAGATTTTTGGGCGGCCCGCGGGTGGAGAAACTGCCGGGCGGAAAACCCATGCAGTGGGGACTGCTGCACGGGTTTTCCATAGAAGCCCGTTGTGATTGTTTGCGACCGGTTTTTCAGTCGGTCTGCAAAACCGCAAACCGTCTGAAAAACCGGCCGCAAACCCGTGCTGTGAGGACATGCCCTATGACTTCTTCTTTGGTTGTCTTATTTGACCAGTTTCCATGACTTCTTCTTTGGGTTGTCTTATTTGACAGGATTCCATTCTTGAGTAGTGTGGGTATCAAGCAATGCCAAATGTAGAAGCCAAGGTGTAAGAGGGCACAGTCATTGGAATATTGGGTCCTTTTGCCCCGAAAGAGTCTCTTTGGTCATCGTATCAGTTGACTATTCGCACGTTTTGTTTGGTTTTTATTATAAGTATTCACCTGTGTTTACATCCATATATTTTTCTCTCTTCCTAATACAAAGCATGTTGGTTTCCAGTGTGCTTACTGACGTTACAGTTAATTTTAAGAAAATAAAAAAGTGCATGAGGTTATCACGAAATGGGATAAAGGCGAGGGTACAGAATGTTACTTCAATGGAAAATAAAAGGAAACAATTGGAGAATACCTCTGCGAGTCACATGTGCTGGCAAACTGTCATGATCCTGGGCGGTTTTGCTGGACCTGCTGTAAAAAATTTTTTTCTTCTTCCTTGAGATGAAGTTGTCTCAAGCGCTCTGTTATGTCTGTTTCTATGGAGAGAAAAAAACACTCCGACTGCCAGACTAGGGAGGGCTGAAAAGGGGAAAGAAAAAAATGAGAGCTGAACGGCGTAATACTGTTGGTTTAATTGGGGCAAAAAGTTTTGTTTGTTCCATACTTCGCTCGGTGATACAGGTTCAAAGACTTTTTGAGTCGGATTGTAGAGCTCTCTGCAAAGCTTGCATCACGTTGCAGAAGCAGTCGGCACTCAGGAGGCACCAATGTCCCTGCGATGAGACGCCCAGTGCTCGAAGTCAAGCTAGTAAAGCTGAGTTACGTGCTGAAATACATAATTATGCTGTCCTCCCTACATCTCAATTAAAAGCCCTAGTACCTTTTCTGTATTGCATGTTGTTTAGCTGCAGCTCCTCTTGTTCTCCGGTTAATGAAGTATGAAGAGTGGGATGTAGACCTTGATGAGTGCAGTTAAAAGGGTTGGCCAGGACTACAAAAAAGGGTCTGTTGGCTAACCTTCCAAGTCTATAGACTGTCTGGCCCTGCAGCTGAGCCACTTTAAATAAAAGTGCAACATAAGATAAAGCCTAGAAACCAGAGTGGCGCTGACTCTGGAAAAAGAGCACTTTGGGCGACACGTATGAACGGGGCAGCACCAGATATCTAGCGTCATTTCAGCCCGATATCAGGTGCAGACCCATTCGCTACATTTTTAATCTGCAGCACGCCATTATCCGGCGCATTACAGAGCGCCCGTGGCCCTTTCGTAATGCGCCTGACTTTGGGGGGAGCATGTGGGAGGCTGGGCGCACTACAACCGTAGCAAAGCTATAGATTTGTAGCTTCGCTGCGGCATTTCTTGGCGCTCTACAGCTGGCACTTTCAAAGTCAAGACTGTTGCGGCAGCATTCTGGTGCAATTTGTGGCAAATATAATGGCGTACATACTCTTACACCATACTTCTATGATGTTTTGGACCATCTCTAGACACTTTTGCGCCTAACGAAGGAGCTGACCTCTGTAAAAGGGTTGTGGCTTCATGAAAGGGGCATTGGCTGACATGCACCCCTATGGCTTCATTCAAATCAATCTCAAAATTATATATATATATATATAATATATATATATATATATAATATAATTATATATATAAATATATATATAATATATTATATATAATTTTATTGTGTGTGGTGTGAAAAATATATCTCCAACCCACCCCCCACAAAGCTGGAATAGTCAAACCAGTGGATTTAAAAAAATAAAAATAAACTAGAAATGCTTTGCTTGGATCCATGTCCAAAATCGCGCCAACCCTCCCCCGCCCCCCTTCTATGAGCAGGCTATGGTTTGGATTTGTTCTCTATAAAATGATCTTTCATTCTCTTGAATGCTTCCTTGATGTGTGTTGCCCGAGCATTTCAGGGAGATGAGAGGATTTATTTTGGCCATAAAAAGGTGATGGATTTGCAGCAAATGTAGGGTTCAATATTCTCCTCTGGTCCTGGAGCCAGATGCTCTTGCAGACCTCGTATACATCATTCTTATTACCCAGAACACTTCCTGCGCCTCACACCCTCCTTAGATCACCGGCTCCCAAACTATGATTACTAAGATACATGCATGGTTCCCACATGCCCTCTTGATCATGTGTACAAGTCTGTAAAGTATAATTGCCTTCAAAATGGCTTTTTTTCTAGTAGAAAACATAAGCAAATAAAGGGGGAAAGGCGTGGAACTTGTAAGGGCCTTTTGCCTTGTTTAGCATACTGTGGATTTGAATGAATGCAGCTTTTCCAAATGCAAATAATATTTTGGGGCCTCGTCTTGGTTGGGGTCCTGAAAGGGGCACAAAGCAACCTGCAGCCCCTATACAAAGGGGTTCAGAAAAGAAATTGGTAAAAAAAAGAGTTATATCAACCCCTCTGACAAAGGTTGTCCAAGTTCAACCAAGAATATTAAGAAGCTGTGGATGAAAGGTAATTCTTAAAACCTGGTTTTCCCCAGTTGATTTAGAAAATGGAACCTATAGGACTAGGCTGCCCTAAAAGGAATATTTCACTCTAAATCCCAAATGGCGAACAGACTGGATCTGCATTCTAACCAGAATTTTATCTCCACGCCAAGTGTCGGGCTCAAGGCCCGCAGGCCAACTCTAGCCCCGCCGCATTATTTTATGTGGCACTTAAGCACAAGGAGCAGGGGTAGATTCAGAAGATGCAGCCAGAACTTAGGATAGGCAGCAACCCCAATACAAGAAGTGGGCGGCATCTTTTATTCGGAGCTCAAGCGCGTACCTTCACAGGCAGTGGCACAACTGGGCGCCCACCTTCACCCACCACAGAACAAGGTCCTCCTACAGCCACTATATTGTTGATGTCGGTGAAAATGAGTTTGACAACCCTGGTCTAAAACTTTCTTAAGGAGTTCACCTGTTCCTGCTGTGACCAGCTCCTGAGGCGGCTACTCCACAGTTTCACAGTTCTTATGGAAAAAAAAAAAGACTTGTGGCTTATGGAAATTTTATTTTTTTTCCCCCTTTTGTCTTTTGAGGTTTTTTTTTAGTTTTTTTACATGGAGCAGTATAAGGTTGGTTTCACGTGACCATAATATGGCTGCATTTTGGAGCCATTATCACAACCTCAACACTCAAAGCCCTGGTTGAACCTGACTTGAGCCCCATAGCAATCCAAGAACAATTGAGACGTTATGGCCATAACTCGCTCATCGATCCGGCTTTTGGAGAAATAGCAACGTACGGATATTCAGTGTCTGTTTTATATGTAACCTCTGCTTATGTGTAATATGTTATGCATCACACAATTGACATCCTTCTGCTTGCCACTATTCTGGTGGCTAGAATGGTTTCTCCAAAAAAGGCACCAAACCCTATGGCCCTGAGTGGATGAGTTATTGTATTGCTCTGTATTAAAGCTATGAAAGCTGCATCTGGCCCTGTGATCTGAGGCAGCTGCGTCATGTACCAAGGTGTACTGAGGATCCAGCAGTGGGATGTCGCTGGAGAGCGAGAGCAAACATTCCCCTCGGTAAACAGAGGCCTCAGCCTGGCAGGCTTTGCGAGACTGCAGTTTATTTTGATTTCTTGGAATTCGGCAGACACAAAATCTCTGTTAAATGTTAATGTTTCAAAAGACGCACAGATCAGCATTCTGCTGCTGCGGCGGCGGCGGCAGAGACGGAAGGGGGGAGCCAGAGGAGGGATTTTGGAGAACTGAAAATTCTGATTGATTTATAGACTTTATATTCTCTTCTTTTAAAGAAAAAAAAAAAAAAAAAAAAAAAAAACCCTTCACTTCTAGCCCCTTTGGTCTGTTTTATCCCCCTGTTGTCTCCTCACCTCTGCCTCCTCTTTTCTCCACTTCTCCCCAGGCGAAGCTGACCAGCGCCTCTTTTTAGCAATTCTGACACGGAGCGTAAAATCGGACAGACAGGTTGAACAACTATTCAATTGTTCCATTCATTTTAGCTTGTATTCAGAGACTTCAGGCTGATGGAGGCCTCGACTTTGTACTTTGAGTGCTATTTGGAAAATCTTATAGGGAATCTTTATCAAGTAGGAACCATTGAGTCAAATACCCTCTTTTTTATTGTTGCTCATTATATATTTCAAAGTCAAGGGCAGCCACAATGTATTTCTAGACGGTAAAGCTTTCTGTCTTATTATTTATTGCAGCCTTTTGTTTGTGCTTGTATAATTCTCTTTTTGCAATTTATTAGCATGGCAAAGTGTGTGCGTGGACTCTGTGCACAAACCCTTCTGTGATAACCATGTCAGATATATGTATGTGTGTATATAGAGATGGATAGATATGGGGATAGATGGATGGATAGATATGGGGATGGATGCATGGATAGATATGGGGATAGATGGATGGATAGATATAGGGATAGATGCATGGATAGATATAGGGATAGATGCATGGATAGATATGGGGATAGATGCATGGATAGATATGGGGATGGATGCATGGATAGATATGGGGATGGATGCATGGATAGATATGGGGATGGATGCATGGATAGATATGGGGATGGATGCATGGATAGATATGGGGATGGATGCATGGATAGATATGGGGATGGATGGATGCATGGATAGAGTGGGGATGGATGGATGGGTAAGGGGAAAAGGGGTGGATGGATAATAAAGGGATGGATGCATGAAATATGGGAATGATGCATGGATAAGATTTTGGGGATGATGGGATGATATGGGATGGATGCATGGATAGATATTGGGATGGATGCATGGATAGCTATAGGGATGGATGCATGGATAGCTATAGGGATGGATGCATGGATAGCTATAGGGATGGATGCATGGGTAATAATGGATGGATCATGGGTAGCTTTTTAGGATGGATGCCTGGATACTATGGGATGGGATGCATGGTTTGCTTTAGGGTGGAAGCATGGATAGCTATAGGGGATGGATGGGATGGTTTGTATAAGGGTTTGGGTGCAATGGATAGCTATAGGGATGGATGCATGGATAGCTATAGGGATGGATGCATGGATAGCTATAGGGATGGATGGATGCATGGATGCATGGATGGCTATAGGGATGGATGGATGCATGGATGGCTATAGGGATGGATGGATGCATGGATAGCTATAGGGATGGATGCATGGATAGATATAGGGATAGATGGATGGATAGATATAGGGATAGATTGATGGATTTAATTACATGGGATGGGTATATATTTGTTTTGTATATATAACTTCCCGACATTCAAAGGGCTTAGGAGATTGGTTAAGTCAGGGATTCGGATTCTAAAAACCAATGTGATTACAACTACCCAATATCAATTATGGGCAATCTCCATACAACGCTACTGAATAGGAACAGCACTATATAAAATTTAAACTCTGAAACTCCTTGTGTTGTGTGTATATATATTGTGTTTGTGTGTTTTGTGTGTGTGGTGTTTGTGTGGGGTGTGTGTGTGTGTTTGGTGTTTGTTATATATATATATATATAATCATACCTCCCAAGTGTCCCTATTTTGGAGGGACAGTCCCTATTTTTTAACCCTTGTCCCTCTTTGATCTATAAAGGTCCCTCTTTTTCATTTGGGAAATAGATTTGCATCAGTAACCTGACTATCTCTTGCCTTGAAAAGTATCTGATTACTTCCTAACTGTATATCATATCATAGCTTACTTAATATTTCATTATTGGATACAATGCAATCTTGAAAAATGTTCCCTTTTTGGTGTCAAAAAGTGTATGTTGGGTGTGGTTAGAGGCGTGCTTGCTGTATGTCATGTTTTGGGCGTGTTAGAGGTATGGCCTGATTGTCCTCTTTGCAATCCCAAAAGTTGGATTTAGTGTGTATGTATATTACTATATAAAATTTATATATATTATATATATATATATATATATATATAAATATATATATATATATATTACACACACCAGGAGTTCAGAGTTTCATTTTATATAGTGCTGTTCTATTCAGTAGCGTTGTATGGAGATTGTCATAATTGATATTGGGTAGTGTAATCACATTGGGGCTTAGAATCCTGAATCCCATGACTAACCAATCTCGTCATTTTTGGAATGTCGGGAATAGCGGTGTACCCGAAGGAAAGCCATGCAAACTTGTAGAACATACATCCTTAACGCAGATATTGGGGCACGTTTATCAAGATGGTTGCGGCAGGATTCTGATGCAATTTGTGGCAAATATAATGGCGTGCATACCGTTACACCGCACTTCTATGATGTTTTTGACCGTCTCAACACTTTTGCGCCTAACTAAGGGGCTGACCTCTGTAAAAGGGTTGTGGCTTCATGAAAGGGGCATTGGCCGACATGCACCCCTGTGCACCAAAAAATGTGCCAAAATTGTAGCGCAGCTAGTGACGTAAAGCAATGGTGTAAAATTAGGCTAAACTGTTCTAAGCCGTGCCAGGTTTATCAACACTATGATTTTGGTGCATTGTAAGACTGTCTAGTTGAACTTTACACTTGGGCTATGTCTACACAGCAATGTTAAAATGCCGTCCAAAATCCGACGGCATTTTAACATTGATGCAATGTAATTTTTGGAGCAGATTTGCGCTAAAAAAAAACGTAGTCTGTTTTCGGATCTGCCGCCGCCCCTTTAAATTGAGCATATGTTACTCTGACCGTAATCCTGCAGGAGATCCAACAGGCTTGAAAATCCGGTGGGTTTTAAAACCGACCGAAAAAAATCCTGTTCTGTAGACTACAGCATGGTTTTTCATTGCTCTGGGTACAGACAGATTATCAGCAGATTCTAAATCCGGAATCCGAAGTAAATGCGATGAAAAACGCGTGCGGTGTAGACATGGTTTTAGATAATTTTGATAAATCTGCCTCATGGTCCTTGGTGGGGTTTGAACCCAGGACCCCAGCTCTGTAAGGCAGCAGTGCTAACTCCTGAGCCACCTTGCATTGGGATGACCATGCCAGATTTTCTTCTTTTTTTTTTTTTTCTACCAGGAGTTATGCAAATTTTGTCAGGTCTTGTCTTTAGAAATGCGAAATCCTTGCATGTACAAAATCGGTGCACTTTTCTGTTCAATGTCTAACTAGGCCCCTCATGGTTTTACACTACACTATGCACTTTCTCAGTCCACATGAGTTATAGGTGATGGGAATGAAGTTGGGGGATGGTCTCTTGTGTTGTGTACCAGACAGAAAGCTTTCTGAAGTGTAAAAGCTGCTCAAGGAGGCCTGATGAATGCTGTTGAGATTTCCTTGAGTGCCCATTAGGGAAGTGTCACATGAAGGCATAGTCCATGCTAACTACCTCCTGACAAACCTGATGGTGAACATTAGATTTCCTTGCAGGCCCTACATTAACCAAGGTAATGAACTGAAAATGTTCTCCCCTTTTTTTCTGTTTGGCAGCGGGAAAGCTTTTATTTTTTACATTTTTGAAAGCCTCATCTGCGGGCATTTTGATGCATTGAGAAAAATCTTGGTCCAGAGCATTAATCTTCTGCTAGGTACTTGGGATGGAAGAGAGTCTCCATCAAAGTTCTGCCTTTTGAAGGCCTTTATAGTTGTGCTCATTCTTGACAGCATACCAATGTTGTTCTTGAATTCTTTAACCGGTTTACCCCATTGACCAAGAAAATTTACGTTTTTCAGAAGCCATTTAGCGTTGGACACTCTTCGGGTCGAGAACTTTTTTTTTTTTTTTTTTTTTCCCCAGCCTTCTCCATAGTTTGTAGTTCTCTAGTTATGCAAATGTCTGTTTATACAGTATGGCTAATGTGCGAGTTGCTTTTGTGTGCACTGTAAAACACCATTTGCATAGATTATGGACCGAACACCCTTATAATTTAGGTATTTTTACTTGGTACTCTAATCTACTTTCATGAATGGAAATAAGCTCTAATCACTGCTCAAATGTGTTTCCTGTGCTTTTTGCATTCCATTGTAGTTTCCTCTCTATAATCTGCAAAAAATCAAGACCGAATTGAGCGGAGTCGTACAGTCAAGGTCACTTTACCGACTCCTTTGGAAAAATGTTTGTGCCCTTCTAGCCCATTAATATGATACATATTGTTTAGATATAACTCAACCTCAAAAGCTGGGGGGCATTCGGCCTTTGGTGTACCCTCCAGTGTAGTGACCTTGTGGCTTTTTAATTTCCTGTTTTTCCTTTACAATATTCTTGTATAATTGACTGAAAATGTATAATTCATCAATTCTGTTGAACCATGAAGATGTTTTGTGTTTTTTTTTTTTTCACCAAGCAAGTGTGTTGAGTTATTAAAAAGGTTTTATGTTCGGAATGAACAACTTGACAGGTTTGTAAAAAAAAATAAATAGATTATACCCTTGTCAATTCTTGATCCGTTTGACACAGTAGACGCCCTATTTAAAACTATAGGGTGCGTTCCTGCTACAGCCAAAACGCATTTAAACACGCAGCTGCTAGTTGGATGCGTTTTACGCAGCATGTTTTGAATATGTTTTCTGGATCCGAAAAACGTATTCAAAACGCCGTGTGAACTTTCCCTTAGCATCCTAGATTTTTATTCCACAATTTACCTTTGTTTTAATGTTCTTCGACTATAAACTTGCCTCACTTTACAGTAGTCTTAGGGCATCCCCACGGCAGAGGACAAATACCGGTCGGTTTATCTGACCTGTGTTTGTCCGGTTTGTGTGCCGTCCCCACGGCTGTGGGGGGGGACGGCTTTTCTCTGCGACGAGCAGAGAAAAGCCCTCCCCCTCCACATTGACATGTACATATTCCGTCCGAAAACCATACGGAAGATGAACATGTTCAATGTTTTTCGAGCGGCCAGCGGTTTGAAAAACCACCGGGCGGAAAACCCGTGCAGTGGGGAATGCTGCACGGGTTTTCCATAGGAGCCCGGTGTGTTAGTTTGCGGCCGGTTTTTCAGACGGTCTGCCAAACCGCAAACCCGTGCTGTGGGGACATGCCCTTACTTGTTAACTGAACGTTCTAGTTGAATGGCCATTTGTCCACAACCCAGGTGACTTTTCACTTGTACCTATAGCCAGATGATATCCCTCAGATCAGAGGATGCTTGCTGTTGTTATTTATATATATATATATACACCGTGTTTCCCCGAAAGTAAGACAGCGTCTTTTCATTCTTTTTACCCCCAAAAGTCCCAGTATGTCTTACTTTCGGGTATGTCTTATATAGGCCAGCTGTAGACAGGTATAGGGCCAGCTGTAGGCAGGTATAGGCCAGCTGTAGGCAGAAAAACACTTACCTGGCTCCCCGCTGCTTTCGGTCCCCCCCGCGCCGCGCCGCCTCCTCGCTGCTCCGGCCTCCCACGACGTCATCAGGCCGCGCTAAAGTCTTACTTTGGGTACGTCTTACATTAGAGCGACCTCCCTAGACACCGCTACGTCTTAACTATGGGGTTGTCTTACTATCTGGGGAAATCAGTGTGATTAGTATATATATATATATATATATATATATAATTTTGTCTTGGGTTGTATGCGCTTAGAAAAACGACTGAATTAAGCTGAATATTTCGAAGGTGCAATACGTAACATGTGGACAAGTGTGGTGCTGTTTTTGGAATCAAGCAGTGATATTTTTTAATCTCTTGCCTCTAAGGTGTCACAAAAACCATAAAATTGAACTGTACCCTAAACCTAAGGGCATGTCCCCACGGCAAGGGTTTTCGGCCTGTTTTTCAACCGGTTTGCGGTTTTTCAGACCGCCTGGAAAACCGGCCGAAAATTAGCACAATTGTGCTCTATGCAAAACCTGTGCAGCAGTCCCCACTGCACAGGTTGTGCCGTCGGACGGTTTTGTCGCCAGCGGTCCAGCGGCAAAACATTGTAGAAGCACAATCTTCCGTCTGGTTTCCCGACGGAAGATGTGCTTCTCAATGGGAGGGGGAGGGCTGTTCTGTGCTCATCGCGGAGAAAAGCCTTTCCCCCCCCCCCGCGGCCGTGGGGACGGGCGCAAAACAGGACAAATACCGGCCGGCAAACCGGCTGGTATTTATCCTGTGCAGTGGGAACGTGCCCTAATAGTGCAAAACGACCAAAAGTCAACCATATTTTCTTTATCATAGTTGAAAATTCAGAATCATCGAATAAATTTGCAATGTAAAAAAATTTCTACAATCTACGGATAGTTTTTCTTTAACAGTGTTTTTTTACCCTTTCTGTAAAAAGAATGTTTTAGGGGGGAAAATGGTTTCAGATTAGAAAATTGAAAGCATTCACAAAAAGTGGGGTTAGGATGCCAAGTGATAAATCTATGCGGAATGTAATTTCGGAGATGACAGTAGAGTGGACATGTCTGGTTTCTTTTTTTTGTCTGCTACATATTTTAAGTGTGAGTGAGGAGCTGCTAGGCTTTTGGTAAGAATTTACTGTTTTCTGCTCCCACATGAAGAAGTATGTGGTAATATTTTTACCTCGACATGTCCTACAACCGGTGTCTAGCACACAGCTGCATGTTTTGTCTAGAATTCATGGTCTTTTAACACCTGGCTTTTTACTGTGTGCGCACATTAGGTTATATGTGCGGGTATGTATACACCCTGCAGTCTGAAGTCACACAGTCATCTTTTCTACTGAATGAGTCGTGACAGGAAAAATGTTGTTAATTTTTTTTTTTTTCTTAAAGAAATAATCCTTTGTTAACTTTTCAAACCGGGTCAAGAATTTTAATGATGTAAGGCCTGTTCATGTGATGAGAAAACGTACAGGGTGGAATGCAAAAAGTCTTGAGTAACCATCGTTTGGGGATTTGGGTTTTATAATTCTTTCTATCAATTTTTTGTTTTTTTTGGTTTTTGAGGTCTCTGGAGAACCCCAAAAATTCAAATAAAAAACTGAGCCCACGCATTTTGGTCGTCATTTGGGAGTTGTACTTGTCAGCCAGTCTGAAGACGTTTGTGGTGGGCTTCCTTTTTCTCGTCTAAGAAAATATATTTTAAGCAACACGGCCATAAACAAAAAAAATCTTGCTTCCTTGATGTTCATATTAAAACATTCTCTTTTAATTAACTTGGATTCCTAGTATATAAACCTTCCAAGTGCTATGACCACAACATCCTGTATTTCATTCTGCCTTTCTCATCTTGGGCAACATTTCCTTTAATCCTGAATGGAAAAGTTTGCTTGTTGCATATTGATCCTTTTGTGAGGACGGGCACCGTGCCAGAACTCCATTAACTTGTACACCCCACAACTTTGGCAAGTAATGTCGCTGGAATGTCTGATGTGAAACAGCCTCAGAAGCTTGAAAGAACAGCCATCCGCTCCACTGGGAGTGCTGGGAATAAAGGATCGCATTTTGTGGTGGCTTTATTTGACTTATTTTTATAATAACATAGCTACATGTCACCCTTAGCAACTCAACGTTTTTTGTCTCCGCCATACTAGGAACTGTGTTGTTGTTTCTCCATATTAAAGATTGTATTCCATTGACTCGTGAAATCCTATGGACCCCAAGGGAGGGAGTTGTATGCAAAAAAAAAAAAAAATCACTCTCTACCTCCTGGAAGCGGACAGATATATGCCCGGTGAAGGAGCCATCGGCACTAATCCTGCATTGTGCCTTTTTGTGAGGCTCGATTTAGCCACCAAGCATTTATTGTGTCTGGTCATCAACTTGAACAAAGAGTTAAGAATCAGTGTCCTCCTTTTTAGTCAAAGAGTTGCTGTTTTTATTG
Source organism: Phyllomedusa bahiana (assembly GCA_025379985.1). Classification (NCBI taxonomy): domain Eukaryota; kingdom Metazoa; phylum Chordata; class Amphibia; order Anura; family Hylidae; genus Phyllomedusa; species Phyllomedusa bahiana. The sequence continues at coordinate 110,070 of JAODAL010001368.1, read as the reverse complement.
GCCCTTGTCTAGCCATTTACCTCAGGTTGAACTCCAGCCCAGAAAACAGGGCTGTGGTGACCCTTATGGGCTTGAACATCTCTGTAGGCCCTTGCACACCCACTGGAATGCTCCTGAAAGGCAGTGACCTTTTCTCACCCCTTTTGGTCTCCATGGAGCTTGTGTTTCACTCCAAGTCAGAATTGTTCTTTATGGTTGCTGTCTCCCCGGGGACATGCTCTTACCTCTAGGTTCGGTGTACCGCCATTTGTTATAGGCACACATTCACCACTTTTATTTCTTGTTGTGCAAACCAAAGTTTTTGAAGTTTTTCTTATTTTTTGGGGTCTGTAGAATAGCCAATATTGAAATGTATTTTTCCTTCTTTCGCAGCAGCACACTCTTCTTTTTTTTTTTTTTCCTTTTCAGAAACTATTTCAACATTTGTTTTGCTTTTCTGATCTACCGTAGTTGTTTGACTGCCTGGAAAACACCCACATAATTATAGATTTTCCAGATTGTACTTTCCCTGTGGCTTAATTGAAGCACAAGAAGCTTGATGTTTGCAAAAGGACACAGCGCCTGTGATTTCTCCGCATAACGTGCCGCTTGACCGCTGGAGTCCTTCGCTCATTCTGTGCACCTCTGCCTAATTTTGTTTCACACCCCTTGCTAAAATTTTTGAGTGGGCTCCACTGTTACCGAGCAGGTGTGAGGCTTGGACGGCAGCCAGAGTGTAAGTAGAGAGAGAGGACAGATTGTCGCCATGCAGTTCCACCACACGTGGAGACTGCCTATTGATGAATCTCTGGCAAGAGGCCAGGCACCCAGCTCCCTCCTCCTCCACCCCCTGCAAGGCGCGAGCGTACGGAAAAAATGGCTAGACAGAAAAATTGATTGTTCATGTAATTTGATTTGACATAAGGCAAAGTGGAAAGAGAGGACAGGGAAAAGCTACAACCTCAGCACTGCATTAGCAGAGCGGCATTGATGTGAAAGAATTTATGGCTGCCCCGTTTCTCCTCAGGAAGCGCGTTTACACAGCCCTTACCAAAAAGGGGGTCAGAGGAACCTCCAATAATATTCGGATGAATGGTGCCTCTGTAGTCTAGGAGACACGGTGGGTTTATTGAGAAGTCCCCCAATTACTTACTAGAACAGATTTTGTTGAGATCACACATTGGGCAACATGTTTTAATGCTGGTTGATTACAATCGGCTGTTACTAACCGTGCTCCACAAGCAGGCATTGAGCAGGTTTCTATTAACGTAGACGCGTCGCTCTAGGGTGTATGTTCTCTGGACTCTGCTTCTTTTATGTCCCTTTTTTTTCTTCATTAAAGGGGTTGTCTCACTACAAGGATTGCTTTTTATGTTAAAGATCTTGCAAAAACTAGTCACTTCGCTATATATGTCCATTAACCGTGTCCTACCTATTCCTAGATATCCCCTCTTGTATGGGCTGCATCAGCTCCTCAGGTCACTATAGCGACAGACCTGTTCAATCTCTCGTGATAGGCTACCAGCACTGGTTGCTATAGCTACAGACCTGTTTGATCTCTCTTGATAGGCTGTCAGCATGGGTTGCTATAGCTACGGACCTGGTCTCTACTGCAGCCTAGTGGAAGCCAGTAAACATGCCCCTGGATTCAAAGTGAAACCAAGAAAACAGGACTGAGGTAAGATGAATCAATGCAGTGAGACAACCCCTTTAAGGCCTGGTTCACATCTGTGGTGAAGGATCCATTTGGAGCTAGTTTTTCCATTAAGATGATGGAAACCCAACAGACCCCTATTGTGATCAATGGGGTCCACTGGGCAGGCATTGGTTTTGTATATGTAGTGAGACAACCCCTTTAAGTTCTCGGAGATGACCTTAAATGCAGGTAAAAGTAATGTGATGCTGCCTTTTTGACCTTATTTGAACTGTTGTTACAGCAAAGGCATGTAATTGGATGTGTATCAGACCTTCAAATTATTCTGTAGACCCATCCATATGGTAACGAGTCATGTAGTTGGGATATTTGAAGGAAGGTATAGATTCTATATTGGACATGTAAGAAATGCATGCACACAATGAGAAATTCCTAGGCCAAGAGAAGTAGGCCATTTGAGTTACAATCTATGTTTTTCTTATTTTGTTGTCGAAGTCCATGTAGGGCTTTTTAAATACACGGTCATGTTGCAGTTGGTTGGGACTGGAGTTAAAGGGGTTGTCTCATTAGATTGATTCATCGCACCTCAGTCCTGTTTTCTTGGTTTCATTTTGAATTCAGGGGCGTGTTTACTGGCTTCTACTAGGCTACAGTACAGGTCTGTAGCTATAGCAACCAGTGCTGGCAGCCTATCAGGAGAGATTAAACAGGTCTGTAGCTATAGCGACCTGAGGAGCTGATGCAGCCCATACAAGGGGGGATATCTCAGAATAGGTAGGACACTGTTAATAGACACATATTGCAAAGTGACTTGTTTTTGCAAGATCTTTAAAATAAAAAGCAACCCTTGTAGTGAGACAACCCCTTTAAGTAGAATATGATCCAAGTTCAAGGTGCTGCTATGTAAATGCATGCTACAAGTTTTCCTGGAGCTTGC
>JAODAL010001368.1:90000-105000 GCA_025379985.1 Phyllomedusa bahiana | reverse complement strand
CTCATGGCTCCAGCAATCCCTTCAATAAACTATATAGGATATTTCATGCAAATACACCAGACTGCAAACTTGCTTTGTACTGTGGAAACGTATTGATTGGCCCCAGCAGAGAAGATGAAGAGTTAATATAGAAAGCGTGTCGTTTAGTGTGTAATTTGTTAATGCTTTCGGGAAAGCACAGGATTGTAATGCAGGTTGAACTGGCTTCTGCTGATCCCAAATCAATACATTTTAATGTCCATTAGCTGTGCATCCAGGTAAAAAAAAAAAATCCTGAGCTTCTCAGCAGTGAATGTTCAGAGATTTTTTTTTCCCCGATTGCAGAATACAATGATTGTATCACCTCAAAATTCCAACTCCCCAATGATGATGGTGCCTGGTCTCCTGGTAAGGCTTTGACTGCAGTAAAGTGGTGCCATGTCTATACAGTCTTTATTGGAGGTCTGTGATCTCCATCGATGCAGCTTGTTTTATAAGATGCCTGCATCTTTGTAAACCAATAGATTAGACAACGCTCAACATTTCCGACAAGTGGATAACTTGATGCAATTTATAGTCCCAGAACTGTATTCTGGTCATTTTAGCAGTATCCTCTATAACATACAAAATATTAATTAGTTTTGGTACAACCATTGTATTGTGCCCTCACCTGTTGCAAAAACGAGCCGCTCATCCTGGCACATGTAAAGAGCAGTACAGGACATGTAGTACCGCACTGTACTGTAGAGAGGCGCCACTAGACCTCCATTCACTGCATGCACCTCACTAATACATGTAAGGGCAGTACAGGACATGTAGTACCGCACTGTACTGTAGAGAGATACTATTAGACCTCCAATCACTGCATGTACCTCACTAATACATGTAAGGGCAATACAGGACATGTAGTACCGCACTGTACTGTATAGACGCGCTACTAGACCGGCAATCACTGCATGCACTGCACGAATACAAGAGCAGTACAGGACATGTAGTACTGTACTGTAGAGAGGCACTACTAGGCCGCCAGCCACTGCATGCACCTCACTTATACATGTAGGAGCAGTACAGGACATGTAGTACCACACTGTTTTGTAGAGAGGCGCTACTAGACCGCCAATCACTGCATGCACTGCACGAATACAAGAGCAGTACAGGACATGTAGTACTGTACTGTACTGTAGAGAGGCACTATTAGGCCACCAGTCACTGCATGCACCTCACTAATACATGTAAGAGCAGCACAGGTCTTGTAGCACCGCACTGTACTGTAGAGACGTACGATTAGGCCACCAGTTGGTACATGCACTTCACTAATTGAGATGTTTTACCGGTAAAATATTCATGATGATTGGTTGGATCTTCCATCAATCACATGAGCCACGGATCAGCATAGTCTGTGATCGTTGTATGGCGAGTGTGGTTTTAAGATACAATGTCCCAGGAAAGAGCATTGTGGAAAATATTGTATCCTGAAGCCATTGTAACTTGAGGGATCACTGTAAATGTCTTGTTACATATCCATTCCCGAATCGTATTCAATGTATAGTTTAATAGAAGACAACCCATAACCACTGGCTGTGGTAATCCTAAACCTTCCCCGTGCTTCCATATCTCTCCACACATAGAAGTGTGCAAACACCTCCGCAGTAGTCAACATAGGACACAAAGTTCCCACACAATTCTTGCCAAGCAAAGCACCAAAGGAAAGTGCACTTCCCTTACACTATCCCCTTTACTGCCGTCTCTTGACCTGCTTTATGCATTGGCAGAACGCCATCGGTTTTGGTCCACCCTTCTCACAATTGGCGTTACTTAAATAAACAAAACGGAAAAATTCCTTCTTGGAGAAGTAATCATTTATTGGCTGTAGGTGTGTGTTTTTACAAATCACTGCCTAGTATTCGACACTAAGGAAAAGTATGCGCACGATGGTGTGACATTACTTATCTAAAATTCCAGCCATGTTACGTGGGCTGATACAAGTGCAGATGCCAACAGATCCTACCAACGAATGACTTGTTGGTGGTCGGCTTGACTGACGGAGCTATGATTTAGCGATGGTGACTCAACGTAACAACAAAGGGCGCACATTTTTCCCCAGCTTATTCAGAGACTGTTATTTCCTTTCGTTTATAACAGAAGAAAACGATTGTAGAGATGCACTCGATGGTGAGCCAAGGGACATGCATGATGCAGAGTGGAGCACACATTTGTGTTGATGACTCAGTTCTTGCTCCTGACTTGGAGGTATAATTGTTACCACATTTAAACCGGCCTGCAAACACATGCCTTAGCCAAAAAACATGGAAACCGAATGGTGTTACTGATTCATAGGAAATTTTTGATAAGCCTGGTCAAAAAGTTGACTATGGCATATACAGCTATACAGTTCTGCCTGTATTTGACCCATTACAGACAAGACTTAGTCACAATAAGGAATCTGGCTTTGTCCTGGGACAGCTTCTGTCTATTCTCACTTCTTCTTTTTGGAGTCTACAGATGTCCCTTGTGATGGGAATGGACGTCTTCATAATGAACCAAAAACATTGCTTAAGCTTTACAGTGGAGGGGTTTGTTTCTATTTGCTTATTAGTGGCAACTTATCATTTCCCCATAATTGCTTCAAATATAGAGCCATTTTAAGGATTCCCCTTGTGAAATTTTATTTCCGTATCTAGATTTATCTAGGCTTACAAAGAAAAGAGAAGTATTTGTCGTACACACCCTACTTTTGAAAAGGATATAGTTGCTTCCGATATCAGCCTACGAGCGCCCGTTTAGATCCAGGGTTAATCGTGTATTTGAAACCAGTCCAGGTCACTGTGACCACTTTAAAGTATAATATCCCAGGTTTGCTAACCGGGATGTTCTAGCTGGGTTCACTTGACGTGTGTAAACCTTTCCTCCTATGACAAGTATGCCACTTTGTTTTCCTATTACTGCTGACACGTCTCGAATCACCATGCACGGCTTGTAGCTTCCTGCTCTAGTAAAAACTGCATAAACGAGGTAGTACTGTATTTTACAACTTTTCATCACCTGGCATTTTCCTAGAAGACATAAACTATTCCAGTCAGTTTATTTGCTTCAGAAGATTTAGAGCCTTTGCGGAACAGTGTGCAATTATTTCGGGTGGGTGTCGCTCTCTCATACATAACTTTTTGACTCCTCATCTGATGAACTAATGGTGTATCCTTCTGCAAACCTAATGGAAGATCATGAACAGTCTACTATTCTTCATAATTGGAAGATTTTTGCTTGTTGCGATTTATCGTCCACATTTGACATCCATGTAAGGTGGATGATTATTGTCGCAGTTATGAAATTTGTATTGTTGTTTAGTGAACATAGCCAGGGGTATAGATTTGGTTATGATGCTTCAATCTGTCCGATAATGGAAAACTTTCAGAACCTTGTACAGGCAGTCCCCGACTTACACCGTTCCGACTTACATCTGTCCCCTAGTTACAAGTGAAGACTTATGGGGCATGCTGGCACTTGTAGTTCCACAGCAGATAGTAGCTGTGGAATGACCAGTTCCAGCATGCCACAGCAGCACACGAGGTGAAATGTTCTTAAATGGGGATCAGACAGAAAAACAAATGTGAAGACTCTTCCTTGCTCTATCCAAAACCAAAATAAAACCCTTTTGTGCTGGAATTACATTTAATAAATATACCTGTTATACAAATTCAACTTCAGAACAAACCTACTGTCCCTATCCCGTTCGTAACCCAGGGACTGCCTGTATTGGAAATAAAATGCAATTCTGGTTTAACCTTTTTGCATTTGCCCTAAATGGAAATTTCCCCCAATTCCACTACAAGGCTCATTATATAGTAATGATACATGTATCCTATATCAGTACAGAAAAGCTCACATTGAAACACAAAGAGAGGGAGGATCTCCAGGCCAGGAAAGCGTAATAAATAGAACAATTGTTCTTATTCACTGTCTCATCCGCACTTCAGACACTGGGTGTCTCTGATTACACATACTGCCTCTCCATGTTTAGTGGCAAAGACTGTTTTGTCTAGTACAATGGTATCCAGACACTGCTTGCCTGGAAGCAGCTGCATGGTAGGTTGTGTCTTCTTCTGAAAGGCGGGTTCCTGGATTTGCTATTTTTTTTTTTCTTTTCTATTAAATGCTACAATGTAACTTTTGATGACTTGTCCGTACTGCCCATGGGTCATGCCATTCAGTGCTCCAAGGGCATATGAGTGCATTGTAGAGGCTAGTGTGATGGTTCATATTATTAACTATATTGTGAAAGGCCAGACCTTCTTATATCAGGTTGCTTCTCTCAAGATTCCACTTGGTCACTGCAGACAATTATACATGTGCAAAACAGAGAAGGGACTACCCATGGCCAGTACGTTCTTCAGATGGGGCTTCTTGGGTTGAGAAGTTAACAGCAAAAACTGTGATATTCAGTCTAGCACGTTGACACTTAGAAGGAGAGAAAAAGAGACCTACAACTTTTTGAGGTTTGCTTTAAACAAATAAGTAAGAACTATTAGACCGGCGCCTGGTGTTGTGGTTTTGCTGTTGGTGAGAACCACTTAGTTTTTTTTGCTGCTCACAAGAGATTGTAGCGAAACAGGAAGACCTCACCCTAAGTCTGCTCAGAAAAACCACCTCTACTGCATTTAGCAAGTGCAATAATAGGGTGACTTGTGATAAACGATATCTGTAGATGAGATGACACTTTGTTCTTTGGGGGTGACGGCCTAGAGTAAGAATCTTGAAAAAAAAAATTTTAATTTGACTTCGTGCACTTTTCCCAGGATCATCAAAGCAAGAATTGTGTAATTGCTAAAAACCCAAATTCCCTGACGAGCCCAGCTCTAGCAACGTAGCAATTTCTACCTCTGGTGGTTTAGATCGATGTTTGCGCTGGTTTGCAAATCTTTCTGTTGGACGCTAGAGGCCGATGCTTTGTAAACTTACTTGACCTTTTCCTTTTCTGTGTCGGGTTTTCTTTTTGGTGTAAAAACTTTGCTCGCAGCTTGTTTAGGCTTGTAACCTACACTCAGAGCGTTGGCTTGCCGCAGCTTGTTTTTTTCAAACTCAGACACTTCGTTGGTATTTCCATGATGCAGCCTGCATGGCCTTCATTATGCTTGCCTTGTCATGTGTGTTCCTCATAAAATGTCCCACCTTCTACTACATTCTTGCCTCTCATTATAACCGGGTCACCAATTTCCCCGAATATGGATTTTGCTGCTTAAAATGTAGGTTCATCTGTGTTATCAGGGTGTCGGTTTACCTTTTTAGTTGGCCATACGTAACAGATTTTGATTGGCCAGAATGTAGCTGATCAATCATTTTGTAAAATGGTGCAAAGGATTTCCCCAGCAACATGCAAGACTAAATTGACAGATGAAGGACAGAGTTTGAAAACAAGAATAAAAGTGATATGATTGGGCGAATTTAGCCAAACGCGTGGGTGAGTTCAGCCAACCATGGCTCGACAAATCACATTTTCCTTACCCACCTACGTTAAAGCACTGTCCATAGCCTTGCTCTGTACTTGCTGTCTGCAGATCCGATACTCTCCGAGTTACTGGCTTGAAATCCCTAGCCATGTTTTAATACTCTCTAATGGCTCAGATGTCTTTTCAAGGATGCTACCCTCCAATAGGTGGCACCAGAGTCCTAGCTCACTTCTCTAGAGCTTATTTGTATATTGTGTTTTCCAATGGAGCATTGCATTGTCTAGAAGTCTCCATACACCTTTTTTGATGCTCTCCTCAAGGAGAAACTTTTACCCTGTAGGTCTCATTTTGGCAGACCTATAGGGCGACGTCCCAATACGCAAGCGCCGTTTGTTTTGTCTATTTTGCGCCAAAAATACTCTTGACACCATATTCTCGATGTCCATGAACTGTAATATACCAAAACTATTCGCATTATGCGCCAGACACAAAACATTGTAATGCTCCTAAAAAGGCACATTACATATAGTAGCAATGATTCGCTGTGCGCCTCCATAAGGCAATGCCCCTCGATAGGCGAATTACATACACTAGTAATGATACGCCGTGCACCTCCGTAACGCAATGGTCCTATGGAGGCGCAATACATACACTAGCAATGATACGCTATGCGCCACGATTGTGCAGTGTGCCTTTTAGGAGCCGTAAGTTTACTATGCAGGGTATACCAGATGGCAGATTTTTGAAAGGATCGTACTTTCAGACACACTGTACCCTGATTAATTGCGCCTAAAAACTGCCACGGTGATGCCAATTTTGGGACATTTTGCCCATAATTTTCAACACATGTTTGGCCAAAATGGTTTAAATTGACCTTTTATAGGTCAACTTTTATCCTATGGGTAATGTAAGAGCTAAAGAGTTTCTAGAAGGCTATTGGTTCCAATGCAAAATCTGTAACAGGGCTCCCTACTTATCATACGTATTTATAATATTGGTATCTTAGCAGAGCGCCTATTGCATTCGGGTTCTTCGGCAACCCCTTTAGCTATGTCCCTTACGTAGAAAGCTCATATAATGTATAGAAAGTCTGAGATCGTATTAGACCAGTTGTGTTGAGATAGTGTCAGACATCACACCTGTTCAGGGCTCCAACATTGCAGGTTTTTTTTTTTAGCGCACCTGCTCGTAAGTCACCCTGTCCTTTTACCTCTGTGTGGGTGCGTCAAAGGGAACACAGCTCTTGCCAAGTGGTCTCTTCTATGCTTTAGGGTGATTTACAGTCCAAGCATCAAACCACTTGTGGAAAAGTCAAGGCAGGATTTGGCACCTTACCCAGAATCCAGTGCAGCTGTGGCAGAGTGAAGTCATCTTCATAACAACCGTGACAAATAAACACAGTCTGCGCTGTTCACGCTGTTCCTGATTCACACCACATAAAATATTCCCTCTGTGCAGGCAAAAAGCAGACATTTGTCATTTTCAGGGCGGGTTTGGAGGGGGCACTCATTCTGACCAGTTCCATTCCTGTCATTGCTAAAATCAGTAGCTCGGTGAGGTCATTTTTGGCCTCTCGTCATGTTATTGGTTCTTTGTAAGAGAGTTCTGTGAGGTGAGGACTGCTCTAGGGCCAGGAATGGGTTTACCCTTTATAGTCACAAATACCACACCACATGACTCTGTTCTCAGGAGACATGGCAAAAGTTATTTTCAGTCGCAGTGAGAATTCTTCTTGAGGAACTTCAGGCTAGCAACAAGACTTCCCTAAATTTCTAGTTCCTTGTCCAATCTCCTGTGGTTATTTGGACTTGTTCCTGTCAAGTGACAAGATTGTATGCCTCAACTTGGCCCCTGTATCCAGCCCAGTAGAAAACTCCTAAATTAGCCTACATAGAGATGTAGGGACTTCTCCTTTATTAACATAAGAAGTAGTTAAATATATAAAAGTGTAGTGGAGAGGAATTTTTAATTGACACAAATCCAAAAGTCCAAACTGAGATAAGGACAAAATCCAACAAAGTAGTTCCAAAATAATCCCAACCTCTAAAATATAACTTTTAATAGACGTTAAAAAATACAAAGTAGTACAGACCAAAAATACGCTGATCATGACTGATCTTAAATAGAGACACGTGAGGGATCTAGGATATAACCAAAAATAGGGACAATGTAAAGAACCCTGAAAAAGACCCTAGTCCCTAGACCACCCTATGAGGCCCTTAGCGGAGTATGTGAACCTAAAATGGGCGGCCCCGCAGAACTAAAGAACCCTAGACAACGGTCTCTCAATGACTATGTGGAAATAACCAATATATGTATAAAGGGATATATGTTGGACAATACCAAATGGTTGAATGGTTGTAATTATATTGCCCAAAATGCACCTATATACACACAATAGAATATGAAAATATATCACCAAAAGGTCCTATAGCTATACATATGTGTGCACAAAAATCGAGTGGTGCCCCAACAGGCAAACAGAGGCTGAGAGCCCCAATAAATCATTGTGTATATCGGACAGCACCATACGGCTTTGATTATAATGATATCACCCAAAAATGTATGTATGTGTGTATGTATATATATATATATATATATATATATATATATATATATATATATATATATATATTATAGAATGTGACAGTATGAATCAATATATGATCCTATAGCTATATAGATACGTAAAATTGGAGTGTTTGCCCAATGGGCAAACAGGCTAAAAGCCCCAGACGCGTTTCCTCCCAGGTGGTGGATTCACCTGGAGGTGGGGGGGGGGGAGGGTAACCTGGTGCTGTCCATCTCAAAGGGATGGTGTATCCCAATGGGGAAAGTGTGTGGGTGCAGGTAAGCCCCACCACATACATTCAAGTCCCAATTTATTTGACACAACTCGCCCTAGGCTCCCTTAAATGGAGGGTTATTGATAACCCATTCTGCTCTGCTGCTTCTTTCACTATATAATACACACATAGCACACCTATATAACCAAGATTCTGATGAAGCCTAAAAAGTTGTTGTATTTTTTTTCTGTTTTAGATTTCTTCCGAACCTGCACCTAAAAAGTCCAAAACTGATGAATCCATCATCCACTCCCCTAGCTCAACAGAAAAAGACAAGTCCTCAAGTTGGTTACGGAATTTGTCAAACTCCAGTAAGGTGAGTGTGTTTGTATTTTATGAGGGACTATGTTTTAGCGGTCTTGAAATACTAGCACAACTCTTTCACACGAAGTTTACCTAAATCTGGGAAGTGTATTTCATTCTCTGTTAGTGTTTTGGCACATGTGAAAGATGAGGTAAGTGACTTTCTTGTGCCTTGGAGACTCTACAAGCTGCATTGCCTCCACTCAATCCTATAAAAACAGCAGGATTTTCATATTCGTTATTGGCAAGCAAATCTAATCCGGTTCATCCCCGCCAGTGGAAGTTGCTAAGCAATTAGGGCTAACACGACAAACTAAGGAAGGGATCTAGGGACCTTCTGCAATAAACACTATTGATGGCCAAAAACGACAGACTGTAATTTGTCAGGTGTTCGTTGCAGGTGATAAGGATATTTGGCCAGGCTACGATATCCTGTAATTTTTCAGTGGGTTCTTGAGCTCAAATTTTTCATCGGGATCTTGACTGAGGTCAACCGTTATTTCTATAAAATTTTATTTTTGAAACTATTTGGACGTCGGGATATTTGTCCAGTCTGATTTTATGATGTAGGAAGCAAAATGGAGTAGAAGAATACAAGTTTTATTGCCATTGCAAGTGTTGTCCAGTAGGGGGCAGCTACTTTTTGCTAATTACGAAAGATCTGTTATCCTTAAGGGGGGGAGGAGTTAAGTATACAAATGCTCTTGGAGGCTGCAAAAGATGCCTTTTATGCTTTTATTACTGTCTGTTATCTATATTTTTAACATTTTATCTTTTTGTTTGTCACTGCAGAATTCAGCATATAGCCACCCTCGCCAGCGCCTGTCAGCTTTCCGGCCCTGGTCCCCCGCCATTTCAGCAAATGAGAAGGAGTTGCCCGCCCTGATCAGAGATGGGTAAGACCACAATATTTATGTAAAACCCTTCAGACTTTTGTTGTTAAAGCTAGAACTTTACCGATGTGGATTTAATCTTTGTTCAGTTTTTTTTTGTGTTAACTTTTTCTTCCCTCTCTCAGTTTTTATAGTTACAAAAGCTTTGAGCATTTGGTTGCCCCCAATGTTGCTCTGGCGCCTCCAGCTCCTCAGAAAGTCATCACAAGTCCATTATGTGCCCCGACGGTGCCACGAAGCATTCAGGCATCAGGTAGCCCTGCACAGTCCCGAAAACGAAGACCCACTGCAGAATTGCCTCCAGTACATGAGGCACCGGCCCCTCCCGCCCCAGCGCGGGAAGAAGAGAAGGAGTCCGAAACAGAAATCGAGGTGGAAAGTAGAGAAGAATGTAAGTGTGAGTTGAATTTTTAATTTATTACTTTTTTCAAAGTCTGAAATGTCCGCTACGATCTAAAGTATCGCCTTCCTCTGGGAATGACTCTCATCGGGTTAGCTCGCCCTTTCACCCAGTGTGATATATAAAGCAGTTTGCTGTGCAAGTATTTTCTCCGGCACCTTCCTATAAAAAAAATAATAATAATGTTGCTATGATTGATGTTTGCTATATACGGCTCGGAGGGTGGGTGATGAAATTGAAATTACAGATCAAAGATTAACTGGATTATGTTTACGAGTCAAGTTCCAGTAGTTAATCTCTGCTGTTCTGAAACTGGGTATCACCTTGCCTGGTGGATGAATCACTTGGGTCACACTCGGGTCATTACACTCCGTGTTGTACTTCTGTGATATTTTGTTGTGCCATACCCAGGAACTCTGGGCAGCAGTTTTTATTGCTGACATTTTAGGAGCTAGTTTGTACATTACACAAGATTACAAATTGTCACACTTCTAATTGAATTCAGATGTTCGTTAATCTTAAGGTATCGTGTGAAAGGTTGGAATATGGCCTTCAACATACCTTGTAGCTCACTGTCATTGTTGCCTCGAGCTTCCTTTTTTTTCCCCCTCTGTTCTTGGAAATCTGTCGATAACAATGGCCACTTACTTTTACAGCTGCGTTCTTTCGAATAGAGCCCCCTTTTTCGATGCAGGATGGAGTAACCAATTTTGTTTGAGTAGCTTTTGTAACTTCCTTCCACTGTTTATGATTTGCCGTTGTCTTGGTTTAAAAGATATACTTGACCTATTCACTCGTTCAGATTTAGAGTAAGCAAGAAGCAATTGGTTGTATCCGTTCTTATTATCTTGGTTTTTCCTGTCTTCTAGTTACCTCTTCGCTGTCTTCGCTCTCCTCTCCTTCCTTCACATCCTCAAGCTCGGCCAAGGAGTTAAGTTCCCCGGGCATGTTGGCCCCAACAGTAATCAACCCTTCCTTTGAAGGGGCACATCATGGTGACTCTCACAGCAGTGGACTTGAGGCAGAATTGGAGCACCTAAGGCAAGCCTTGGACAGTGGTCTAGATTCGAAGGAAGCCAAAGAAAAGTTTCTACATGAAGTAGTCAAAATGAGAGTGAAACAAGAAGAGAAATTAAATGCTGCGTTGCAAGCCAAGCGGAGTCTCCAGCAGGTAAGCTTTCCATTTCTTGCCTAATCAAAGGTCAACGAATTATATTTTGGATCAGTCCAATTGTTGTGGTGGAAGGTGATCCAATACTTGGGAAAATGGGCATGGTATGATGAGAAGAGGGTGTAACTACTGATATTTTGGTACACCTGTTGCGTGAGAAAATGCTACCATGTTGCAACTCTTCTAAGGCTATGTCTACGCAGCAGTGTTAAAATGGAATCCAAAATCATTGACTGACTGTACGGGAATCAAACGGCAATCCGGCAGAAGTTCTGACTATTTTGAAAAACCCGTCAGATTTCAAAACCGACCAGAAAAAAAACCATGCTTTATAGACTACAGCACGGATTTTTTTTTTTTTTTTTATTGGTGTCTATTAGGCGCAAGTTAAAGGCGGATTTTAGGCATATACTGAATCCGACTACCTGTGCTGTGTAGACCTAGCCTAATGGTGCAACCTGCTCTCTATTAAGTTAGCTAGTTACAGTACAAGAAGGAAGGAAAGCACCATGGAGACTGTTTCCAAGGAAGGATGAGTTGGAGACAGAGGCACCTTTTGTAGAAAAAAAAAGTAGCGTCAAAGGTGAATCAACCTCTACATCTTCTTCCTCATGGAATTTTTAATAAGCATTTCCTACATTCCCCACCTTTGAGATGATGGCGCCCCAGACAGGAGACAGTAGTGCTCCTTGCAGTCTTCAAGATGAATCGTGGCAGCTTCCTTCCCCCACGCTGTGGAGTTCCTAATTTTGGTGAAGAGAAAGTCAGGAGTGCAGTGAAGTTAACAATGGCTTGGCTGGGATGTCATATTATTGTAAAGGGAAAAGGATTTCCCATGACCTAGCTGCAGGGTGTTGCTTAACAGAAATATGTTATTGTGCATGTCCGTATCGGAGAGCAAGAGGAAGTCTCATTTCTGGTCCTGTTTGTGTCTCTCCTCCTCTCTCCCCATAATTTATCCTGTGAATCCGTTCACAAGCGTAATGAATATGAATTGAGTGATTTGCACGGTAATGACTGGTTGCCATGTTCTACACCTATACTCCTTTTAGCATTTTTCTGTTTGGGGAGGAGGGGGATTGGGTCCTATTGAGGGGACTTTTCAGCCAGAGATCCATGGAGAAAAATGTAGTAAAATTTGCTCTCTTCCAGAAAGAAGGTAACGCTTTCATACCACTGGTCTCCTCAGTGAGATTCAGTACCCCCTAAGCTGCAGCTAAGGTACCTCACTAGCCAACCAGTAAACTGTTCTGTACTAATGAGGAGCAAGAACCCCAAAACAGCTGTCTGCTGACTCTGGCTTGACTGGTATGAAGGCATCTTATTTCCTTCTAGAGGAGAGCCGATTTGCAACGCTGGCTACAACATTTTAAACAACCCTCGTCTTCCTTAAACCTACTTAATGGATTGCATTTAAAGGGAATCTGTCACCAATTATTTATTTTTTTTACTTACTAAATCAAGCCCCTGATCCATATCCTTTTCCTCTCAGTTGTTTTTATTTCCTGATTGTAGATTTCTCTATTCGGCCGTCTATATATGATTGTGGGGAAGACATTCTTGCTTGCACGGCTTTAACAGCAGTCAGAGAGAGACTTTACAGCAGCTCCATGCACAGGAGCCTTGAGACTGATTCTGTCCCATAGACTTGTATAGGAGAGTTTTCACTGTGAAGGGAGGGGAGAGGGGGAGCTGTGACATCTCCTCTTGTGACTGGTGGATTCTGTGTTATCTGTACACAATGGTGTCTCCTTTCAGTGTGACCCTGCTTTTACTGATAATGAGCAGACACTGAAAGTCTCCCTCTACAGAACAGGAAGTATCTGACTATTATAAGCCTTAGTGGCCAAAGTGAAAACTGCAGGACTTAGGAATTATTAAAAAAAATACTGACAGTGATATGGAAAATTAAAAAAAATAACCAAAAATTCAAGTCATTTTTTGATGACACATTCCCTTTAAACTTGCTGTATTTTGTATATCTTTTATGGTGTATTAAGTTTTTGCAACTTTAGGTTTTTATTCTAAGTAAAACTCTTTTTTGGTTCTAATTAGGAGCTAGAGTTTCTCCGTGTTGCCAAAAAAGAGAAGTTAAGAGAAGCAACAGAGGCAAAACGCAACTTAAGAAAAGAAATTGAACGTCTCCGAGCCGAAAATGAGAAGAAAATGAAGGAGGCCAATGAGTCACGGTTACGTCTGAAGCGAGAGTTGGAACAAGCTAGGCAAGTCAGAGTGTGCGACAAGGGCTGCGAAGCAGGCCGAATACGGGCGAAATACTCCGCTCAGGTAACTTTTTTTTTTTTTTTTTTTTTTTTTTTTTAAACTAGTTGATTATGATGCTGATTTTGATTGGCAACTCCACTGTCATGTTCGTGTAGTGTCTAGAGCAGGGATCCGCAAACTGCGGTCCTCCAGCTGTTGGGAAACTACAACTCCCATCATGCATTTATATAATCTTTAACAGAGGGAATGATGGGAGTTGTAGTTTCCCAACAGCTGGAGGGCCGCAGTTTGAGGATGCCTGGTCTATAAGCTAGTATGTTAGCACACTGACAAAAAGAGAAAACAATTTATGCTTCTTTGAAAATACTCAGTCAATAACGGGAAGGGGAGTAGACTGATTCTACTGATGTGACACATGCCAAATCAGGAAATGATGTGAACTTCCTCCCCAGCTTTAAGCTGATAAGAGGCCTCCAGACTAAACATTGCCAGAGTGAGAACTCTGCAATGGGTGTTACCTGCAACTCACTTCCACCGTACATGAAGTTCCAAATTGCAGCTGTGTGCCTATAGGAAAACCTGTCCTGGTGGTGGTTGGGGGAATTCAAGTTCTTCAACTTATATAATATAGTGTTAGCAGGTTGAATACATGATCACTTTTTTTTTCCCTGTAGCATAACTCATTGCTACTACTTTCCAGCTTGTCAATAGGTCTGCTCAGCTGCAAAATGAGCAGGAATATATGCACACCAAGGGTAGCTTAAGACGATCACATTTTGAGCTACTCTAAGGAGCCACTCAACTGGCCAACCAGTGTTCTGCTCTGCACTGACAAGGGGCAAGACCCAGAAACAGCTGTCTGCAGATGAAGATCTGGTTGGCTTGAATCCGATTTACATTGCAAGGCTCAGAGAGTCAGGTGTGACTAGAGGAACAATCCATTCAATAGGTGGCGCTGTAGAGCCCTAGCTCACTTCCTATGCAACATGGCACCATATGGGCAAGCAACACAAGATTGCAATGTAGTGCTACTGTCAAGTTGGTAATTTAAGGAAAAAACATCAAAAGTCTGTTTCATCATTACATTCTTATTAAGCTCATCAGATAGTTTGTTTAAACTGCTTTTACTGCTATACATCCTTATCGAACTATCGGATATCTCTCACACAGCTTTCCTTGAGGCAGATGCAGTGTCTGCTAGAAGCCAGATTTAAGGCCTTCCTCCTCCCCCCAGATAATAAAGGGGAGAGCTTCGGAATGTGTTATATCAGCTAATGCTTCATACGTACATGCAAATTTATAACTTGTCTCTTAGCGACCGCCAATTAACCAATCATGTAGTGATAAAATAGTCATGTGATTAAAAAAGTTCTATTGGAATGTAATTTACTGTGATTAAACCAGATTTCATGTCCGAAACGGAAGGTGTCGGTCATGTTTCTCGAGCTCTGGCTGCCGGCAGCAATAATAATAATATAATTCGGAGGTATTTAATTGGATAAGGAGTGGACCAAAGATAGATTCCACACCTGATTTAATCATCTTGACACTACTAACCCACAACTTCTGTGGCAATGTACAAATCTAGCTGGTTTGTCGGGTCGCAAATCAAATGTATTCACTATCATTGGTTACAATATAGTAGTTTAATATACTGCTCTTAAAGGGGTTGCCTCACTACATCGATTCCTCTTACCTCAGTCCTGGTTTCTTGGTTTCACTTTGAATTCAGGGGCGTGTT
>JAODAL010001368.1:0-85000 GCA_025379985.1 Phyllomedusa bahiana | reverse complement strand
TAACTGCTCTTTTAAAAAAGAACTGTAAAAATATTCTATAAT
Source organism: Phyllomedusa bahiana (assembly GCA_025379985.1). Lineage (NCBI taxonomy): Eukaryota > Metazoa > Chordata > Amphibia > Anura > Hylidae > Phyllomedusa > Phyllomedusa bahiana. The sequence goes on along the minus strand of JAODAL010001368.1, from coordinate 84,958 downwards.
GAAAAGATGTCAGAATGAAATAAATACATAGAACTAATAATAATAAAAATAACTTTGGTAACAGATGCATTGCTTATGGGACTGCAAAAGTCTGGTCTTAATCCACCAATTTTTTAAAAGTTTTTTTTGGGGGGGGGTTGTAAATAATTTTTGAAAGTCATTTGTGCACCATTTCAGGTAAACAGGTGACCTCAAAGGTGCAGTGTCTGAAGTCAGAGCATCTACTCATGAATCCACCTTTTAGTGTTACTTATATTACCTTCTAGAATATAAAGTCTTGTCTTGCTAGAGAGGTTCTTCGGAATCTATAGGGAAAGCAACACAAATGGGACGTATCTTAGGAGACGAGACAAACGCAAGATCTTTTGAAGACAGTCATTTTAATACAAGTATTTCCTAATGGGCACCACTTTTTTGCCTTGGTGAAAGCAGCACAATGTCTCCTGATACTCAGTGTTCTACTCAAATACTAAGAGGCATCCATTTTGAAACAATTGAACCCTTCTTAGAGTACACTAATGTGGCTATGTATGTTGTCCACTGCACCTTTGATAATATCCGCTGATGTTCTTAGGTTGGTGACCTTTTTTTTGTTTCTGCACACACAATGCAATGAAGCAGCGTCTCTCGCGTTGGTCATTTTTCAAATTTACCTATCTATTTTAATGACTCTTTGGGAGCCACCCTTTCGCTGCTAGCGTGTCTCTTACTCCTATAGAATGTATTTACATAAAGGCTGCGCTACAGGTCATGTTTCCCCAGCGAGTAACCTCCTTACAATAAAGTTCATTGTACAGTCCTCTGAGCAGTTTTGCTGCTGGTACTGGAGGGTCCTGCATCACATTTGCATGCATTAACTTCTGCAGCTGTTTAATGTTTTTTTGGGGTTTTTTTTTTGCAGGGGGGGGGGGTTGCTACATAGTGCAATATAAAAAAAAAAATCAGTGATGTCAGCATTTTTTATTTATTTTTTTTATTCCATTTTTCTAACCAAATCGCATAAAAATTAAGACGCCAGTTGCTTAGGCAAACACAAAATGGGCATTAATGTTTTTTTAAGGTTTTTGTCTTTTCTACAAAAATTCATCTACCTTTAGTCCCTAGCACTGATTTTAGCGTTTAATATCAATCTCCATTTAAAAGGAAAGAAAAAATCTGTTGGGCAAGTGAAATAACAGAAATGACACATAGGGAAAGTAGATGCTGTTGGTACATTGAACGCTTTCAGACAAAATAAATACATATACCTTTTTTTATTCATTTATAATGGAACCCATGTTCTAAGTTGTATATATGGTGCTGCCTTTGCAGTCAAAAAGTTTTGGAAGTCCGATACGAAAACTGAGCCCGATGCCATATTCGTAGATGGCCACCTGGGGTGTCTTTTTGTCTCCAGTTACTTGCCTATCTTTTCTAAAAGCCACTATACGTCTGAATTTAGACAGCAGTTGTCCATACACACAGGTTACTCTTTACCGTGCCTTCCTTTCTACTGGATGCGTGTGCCTTTTTAAAATTTAGTCTCTTCAATGTTTTGAAGGTCTCCCATGAATATCAGGGCTCCTTACCCCAATAAAAGATGTGAAGAATATGCCTGGTCTATTTGATGGGGGTATTCTTGAATATTTCAGACTCTTCATTTTTTTGACTGTGGGTGCAGAACTCATTGGAGAAAAACAAATTAAAGCCATAATTGTGCTGCGCCAAATGCAGCCTACAAAACGCTTGAAGTATATACCATTTGGAAATAAACTGGATGTTCTTAGAAACTTGTCATTTTGTACTGCAGGGCATCATCGTCCGCCATCTTTCTCTTTTGCATAGATCAATGTTGCATATTGTAGTGGGTTTTTTGTTTTTTTCTTAAACACTACGTCACCACTAAACCAAGGCTTTTTCTTTTCGTTTTGATTTTTACCCTGGTGTAATAGTTTTTAATTTTTTTGGACGCTGTTCTACATCTGCAATTCATAGGGCAATGCCTACATTCTTAAGGGACTCTTCAAATGACTCTCACACTATCTGATCTACATATAATACATAAAGCCATTTTTTAAAGAGTAAAGTTTTTAATAAAAAAAAATACCATATACTCTTGTTTGCCTTACTAACGTTTGCTGCTACCAACATTGTAAGTTATTAGGTCCTCAGAGCATATGTTGTTTACAATGTTACACTTGCTTAAAGCTTTTCAAACTCTGTATTTTACAACTGTTTGGGAGTTTCCATTTCAGATCAAAGCGAACTCGCCTGAATGCTTCGATCTGGTCAACCCAGCAGGTACATACTGTAAAAATGAAAAAAAAAACAAAAAAAAAAACCTTCACTCCTGAGCGTGCTACCGTTTTGGTTTGGCGATGAATCCCAGACTCGAGGGATGATGTTTTTATCAGCACAGGGGTTTGATGTGTAATTCTTATGTACAGTTTGCTGCGTTACAATTGTTCATGTTTTTATTTTATTTTTTTTTATATATATATATATATTTCTGGATGTGACTGCTTTGCCTGTTCATGCAAAAGCTGTGACACTCTCCCTCTGCTTGAAAAGCATTACTTTGATAACTGTGCATTCAATTTAATAACCATGTTTCTGTACCGAAAAACAAAACTATAAATGGAAACATAAACCAACAGCACTAACGTTAATATCTATTCAGCAGATTTACTCTTGAGCATAATATTCTACTTTTAAAAGTCAAAACTAGCCAATTGTACAAAGAAACTCTGTAAATATTGTTTTATTGTTTTCTTTTTACACTGTTGTATTATACATGTATATGGTGTTTTTTTTTTTGTTTTTCCTTCTTCAAATGCTCTTTATTACCTGCTAATTGTATGGTTTAATTGGTTGTGTTTTTAACTATGAAGAATCTGTTAGAAAAAAAATGAATTTTTGCAATTTATACATGTAGTTTTAACTTTTTTTTTGTTTCATCACATCTTGTCCATATTTTCATTGTAAAGTATTTTTATTACAAAAAATTGTTTTTTTTCATCCTTTCTCACATTTTAGGGGGAGTTTTTTTTGTATCAGAAAATATCAGAATTACATTTTTTTCATTTGATGAAAAAAAAAAATCTGCATATGTTATAGCCAATGTCATTTCAACATATTTTATCATATTTTTTTTGTTTTTTATCCTATGCTGCTGCTAATGACAATATTAAAAAACGTACTATTCTAGAACTATTTTTATGTAATTAATGTATGCTTTCTTGTTTATAAATGCCTGATTAAAAAAAAAAAAAGTAATAAAAAAATCTTAGCATATTTATCTATTTCGCTGTGTACCGTCGGTTCCTTTTTTTTTTTTTTTCAGATTCTTTGCCCTCACACAGTTAATATTGTAAAATAAAGGACTTTATGAGATTATGTATGAAAATAGCTATGCTTATATACCACAGTGACTGAATGTACAGTGTATAGACGCATTACCTAAAATAAAATGTTTGTCCAGAAAAAAAAAAAAAAAAAAAAGTTGCCCGTGTTTTGTATTAATTTAAGGGGAAGGGCGGTTGAAAAGGCAAGGTCATTCTTTGTTAAGCTTTTCTTGTTCGGCTTTTGTTTTCTAAATCTTGTTGGACTGCAGCTTGCTGAAACCATACTCTTTAGTCACCCTGTTGTCCTTGATCAGTTGCGGTTATACAACAGATGAAGAACGGGTAACGAAGAGCAGGCGTTTATGGAAATAAAGAAGTGTGGCAAAAAAATCACTCACTCTGTTACACAGCTGGGAAACGTGAATTCCTTCTTGACCTATTAAATGATAGAGGTTAATCTCCATGGATCTTACCTCATCATTCAGTGTGCCCCCCGCATTCGTCCTCTTTATCGATGCATAGAACACAAAGCGGGATAAGCCTGGTGTGTACACATGAGATGCTCGGAGGCCTCACGACTTCTTTGGCCTCATAGACACTTGCAGTTGAGCAACTCGGCGTGGCACATCGCCTTATGTTCAACATCTCATGATGAATGCAAGTTGGAGACAACCCCCCCCCCACAAGAATAAAGAATTACTGTGAGAAGTAGTGTTTATTTTCAAACAGACACGTTTTGAACCTTACTTGAGTTATTATGAGCGGTTATATATTGCACTAATTTTAAGCAGTGTCCCCAAGTGCAATGAATGCAAAGTATCTCCGATCAGATTGATATATGATTGAAACACCAATGTGTGAGGCCCCTTCCTTACAACGCTCATTCAAATGTTTAATGGCTTTCTGTAAAGTTTGTACTTCACATCTGTATGTTAGCCTATTGATTTACACCTAAAGATTGAGAAGACTTAAAGGGGTTGTCTCACTATAACGGTTGCTTTTTATGTTACAGATCTTGCAAAAACAAGTCACTCTGCAATATGTGTCCAGTAACAGTGGCCTACCTATTCCGAGATAGCCCCTCTTGTATGGGCTGCATCAGCTTCTCAGTTTGCTATAGCTACAGACCTGTTTGATCACTCCTGATAGGCTGCCAGCGCCGGTTGCTATAGCAACGTACACTGAACCAGGTGTATAGTGACTCTCTCCTGATAGGCTGCTAGCACTGGTGGCTATAGCTACAGACCTGGTTTCTACTGCAGTCTAGTGGAAGCCAGTAGACACGCCCCTGAATTCAAAGTGAAACCAAGAAAACAGGACTGTGGTAACATGAATCAATATAGTGAGACAACCCCTTTAATGATATGGCACCTGTTATATATGGGTTCATTTTAAAGGAACCTGTCCCATTGTCCAAGCTATTTCATCAGCCAGTAGCATGTTATAGAGCAGCAGAAGCTGAGTAGGTTGATTATATAATTGTATTTGAAAAGATCTAGTGTAACTTGTAATTTATATATTAATATTTACTGCTTATTCAGGATTAAGGAGTCCAGGGGGCGGTCTTATCAATGACTGACATATCTCTGTATGTGCACTCATACCAGGAAGGCTGTCAATCACTAATAACACCGCCCACCGGACTCCTTAACCCAAAATAAGCTGTAAACTAAAAGAATGAATAAGTTACAAAGTCTTGAATCTTTCCATACAGAACTTGACATCAATCTGCTCACCACCTCCTGCTTTAAAACATGCCGCCTATAGATCCCATAGCATGATCACTGTGAAAGGTTCCCTTTAAAAGGTAAAACAATTGAAACATATGTGTTAATGTAAACTAAGTTGCAATGAAGCAATTAACCATTTAATGGTACATTAGTTGCATCAACTACTTGCCACCCGTCCATTGACTGTAAATGTCTGGGTGGTTGGCTGTAGAGGAAAGATGGCTGTCGGCGACTGTCGGGCACTTTATTGAGAAGGCAGGGATGGTTTATTACTATGTCTGCCTTCCCTATCACTGTTTACAAACTGCTCAACAATCAATAAACAGTCCAGACCGCAACTTTTAGCCTCATCCCCGACTACCCTAAAACTATCACTGATGTCTTTTTTATGAACTCTGTTGCTGGTGGTCACATCTATTGGCAGCTTTTACAATAGGTGGTCACACATCTGCAGATTTTCATGTCTCTTTTTGGTTGGCCAGTCCCTGCATAGCTCAATGAAACATCCTGGTGTAGAACTGATGCTTCTTGGTGTTGGCACTATACTTACCCTGCGTGGTCACATTACATCGCTCACTGGTATAAAACATAGTTCAAAGGGGCATAAATGATTTGTGGTCAACCTCTAGATCTGTGAAAATGTGGATCCTACTGAAGGATTTAGTAGAAATCTAAATATTGAGTACCTAGATCATACAAAGGCATAACTGCAAATTCTTCACAATGGTTTAGATGGCATCTTGTGCAGTCCCCTGTGGTGGTAGCTGGGGAGCACACACAGATCTTGGTATTGAGTCCAGGGGCATTATGTCTATCAGCTGATTCACTCACACCACCGCACAGAGCGCTGCTTTGGGGATTTATGGGAGAATGCATAGATAACACATATTTTTATATCTATTGATATATTCCTGCAGGTCTGTAGTTAAGGAAGGCAACAATGGCCATAATAAGCATCTAGAAACCCTCAATATGCCCATAATTATCCCTGTTAAAAGTGGAGACATCGCCCCGATGAGGGCGGTCTAGCTGGTGATGACTACTCCTGTTAAATCCCTCCTATAAATGTCCTGATGCATTTCTCCTGGTTTCCAAATGCCAGGTTCATCAGAGGAATAATTGAACAAATCAGGAGTCCTCCAAGATATGAGCTGAGTCAAGGCAACTTCTGACCTGAAGGAACACATCATAAGACGACCTACTGGGTTTGCAACTATACCACATGGATACCAGGTCATGAGAATATATCATATATTCTTTATTCATTGTGGTTATATGTATATAGTCCAAAACAACGTAATACATTACAAACCTGAAAATCCTAATTATATGTACTAGGAGTGCATGTTCCGGTTAGTCAGCTCAAAAACCTTCCCCAATTTTTAAACCAAAAAACACAATAGGAAATAGCACATCCAAAAATACTATAAAAAACCTGTTCTACTGCGGGTCATAGATTTGGCGCTTTCTACAAAGCGACACTTCTGGCTCAGGTAAACCACTTTTAAAGTGCTCTACCTGTTCCAGCAGTAATGTGCCTGGCTTTGTCGTACTGAAGCTATAAATGTGTAGCTGTGTACGGTTGTAGTGTGACATTTCTCCCGTACGTCCCCCATCTCAGGCGCACTATAAAGAGCCGCGGGCGCTTTGTAATGCGCCTGAGATGGGAGTGTGCCCGTTTAAAAATAGAGCGCCCTATATCCACAGCTAGTCCTCTATCCAGACTTCTACTCACCTATTCATAGAAACAGATCAGGTTGGTCTGACAACTTCTGTTCTTGGTAAAGCCATGCAGGCAAACATATATAATGTTATATTCAGTCACATATCCCTGTATAAAGTCCCTTAAAGGGGTTTTGCCACGAAGTGAGTTTGTCTGCTCAGAAGAGGCAGCCTCACGGAGAAGAGGGAGGGGGGGCTGAGAGAGAGCCAGGAAGCAGGGAGCGTGTGCAATGTGTACTCAAATAATGACATTACAACCAGTGGATTTTCTATACAAAAGAAACAGGATCTTTCTCCACAGTCCGAGCAAGCTCCTTCAAGTTGCCTGTCATCAGATAAGAAGTGCAAACAAGCAAGCATGGCCAAATCAGCACCTGTCAGCTCCTCTGGTCGTGTCTAATGTAAACTTTCATGAAACTAAGGGCTTCTGATTAAGCCTGTAGCTGTCACAGGCTTCACTTTTATTAATGACATATATTTAGAAAAGTGATTAAATACCCATTTTGGAGGATCCCACGTCAATATTACATCGTGGCAAAACCCCTTTAAAGGAGTTGTCTCACTACATTGATTCATTTGACCTCAGTCCTGTTTTCTTGGTTTCACTTTGAATTCAGGGGCGTGCTTAATGGCTGCTACTAGGCTGCAGTAGAAGCCAGGTCTGTAGCTATAGCAACCAGTGCTGGCAGCCTATCATGAGAGATTGAACAGGTCTGTAGCTATAGCGACCTGAGGAGCTGATGCAGCCCATACAAGAGGGGATATCTCAGAATAGGTAGGATACTGCTAATTGACATATATTGCAAAGTGACTTGTTTTTTCAGGATCTGGAGACAACCCCTTTAAGAGCCCCCTCAAGTCGTTTTCCTCCAATAGATGTTAAACTTGGTATTCTAAAGTTTCCTGGGCCTTTTTTTAAGATGGGAACCACATTTGCCTTGTGCTAGTCTCCTGACTCAAGGCAAATGTGCTTCCTATCTTAAAAAAAGAGTTCTAGGGCTTGCCTAGGAAATTTTAGAATAGTAAGTATATACAGGGGGATGTATATACAGGGAGCATTATACCGTGCTGTGTATACTTGGGGCTGATATAGTGTATGCACAAATATAATTATTTTTTTTAACTAGAGTTACAAATATTCCAAAATTATGGATCTCTTTAGATGTGACATGGCACCCAAGTTAAGCCAGGTTTTTTAACCCACTGAGCTCAAAAGGTTCTCCATCACTGCCCTAGCATCATCACCCAACTTGACAATTTTGCTAGGAAGCTCAGGAACAGGATTGGCCTTCCTTTTTCTGGGACTCCTATTACTCCCCCTAACTTTATTAACCCAACTACCTGGTTAATTACTACATGGATCCATTACTTCGCTACCAACATTTAACCGACGAACTGCTTGCTCAGTGAGCAGCACGCTCTTCTCAATATTGTCAGTCTTGCATTTTGTTCCTCCAGATCTCTAATGTGAGCTTCAAGGTGGGCAACATGCCCACATCAGTCACTGTGGTATGCACCCTGGACTTGTGAGATGTGGCACTGTGCACTGAATAAATCTCTAATCCTGCTGTCCATTATCCAGTTACAACAGCAATAAATACTAAGGGCCGGTTCACACGGCTTATTCAAGCTGTAATTGCGGGATGGATTTCGCCCGCAATTCCGGCTTAAATAAGAGGCGGTGCGGGGGCGCTGCCTGCCGGCCCCATAGATATGCATTATCCACGGCGCGTATCCCGCCGGGACAATGAACATGTCACGGGACAGAATCCATAGTTCTCTATGAGAACTGTGGATTACCATTATGGCTGGGACGGATTCCAGCCATACTGCAGTGCAGTACGGCGCAATACGGCTGGAATCCGTGCCCAAAATAAACCGTGTGAACGGCCCTTTAGGCTAAATCCAGACAATGAGTAAAATTTACTTGTTGGATTCTGCCATTGAAAACTGCGTCAGACAACGGGGTTTTCAATGAGTTTTTCATTTGTATTTCATGCGGAATCCGGGTCATCTTATTTTTGGAGGATTTATGGTCAGAAACAAGTCTTATTCATCTGTATAGGTTTTTGGATCCGCGTCTAAAACAACATACAAATGTTTTGGACACGTTTTACACCATGTTTTTGTTTATTCTCACTGACCTCAATAGTAAATTTTCCACACGGAATATGACCAAAGAATGAACGCGTTCTAAGTTTTTTGACATTTAGAAATCGACCGAAGAAAATATGTGTTGTGTGAACTGCAACATGTATTTTCTATTAAGGTCAAAGGAGATGATTTACTTTCAGTTTTAGACGAGTATTTCAAGTCGGAATCCGCGTGGACTTAGCTGATAAAAAGTGGTCTACTTGCAGTTTTTGACTCTGACTTTATTAACTCCACTTAGTTCAGCAGCACTTAGTGGAAGCAGCTCAGAGAGTTCTAAAGTTTAATTTAAGCACCCGAGAGCAATTAACCCAACCCTAATCAGGGTATGTTCACACGATTATAGCAGGCGTATAGCGAGCTCACTGTGCTCCGCTATATGCCTGCTGCTTTTTGAAGTACACACTGGCTAGCATGTACAGTACTTCTAAAGCGTTCCAATTGACTTTGACTTTCGCATAAGTGGCACTTCTTTTCCCTGGCACTCAGTAAGAATACGCTTTAAAATCATTGCACTCAATGAGTACTATGATTTTACAGCATTTCCGGGTCGTACTTTGTACGTATTGGAGTGCAATTACACCCAGAAGTACGCCCCGCAGACACGCCGTATGAACATACCCTTAGATGCAGAGCAGAAAAGAAAAAAATGTTTTTTGTCAGTGGTTCTAACATAATCTGCAAGAAAAAAGAGCCTTGCTACAATCTATATCCAGTCACTCAAACAAACCACATAATCACACTGAGTGCAACTCAATATTCTGTAACATATAGCTCACTGCAGTGTCCCCGTTCTATCACATATAGCTCCCTGCTGTAGCCCCTTTATTAACATATATCTCACTGCTGTGGGCCCCTAACTCACACATAACACACTGTTGTAGCCTCCTCCTCTGTCATGTACAGCTTACTACTGTAGCTCCCTCATTTACCTACAGCCTTCTGCTGCAGACCCCTATTCACATATAGCTCACAGCTGTAGCTGCCTCATTCATATATGTCTCAGTGCTGTAGCCCACTCTTTTGCCACATGTATCTCACTGTTGTAGCCTCTCATTCACATATATCTCACTGCTGTAGCCCCTCTATCACATATATATCACTGATGTAGCCCCTCATTCACATATGTGATAGAGGGGCTACAGCAGTGAGATATATGTGAATAAAGAGCTACAGCAGTGAAATATATGTAAATAAAGAGCTACAACAGTGAGATATATGTGAATAAGGGGCTACAGAAGTGAAATATATGTGAATAAGGGGCTACAACTGAAATATATGGGATAGAGGGGCTACGACAGTGAAATATATGGGATAGAACGGCTACAACAGTGAAATATATGTGAATAAAGAGCTACAACAGTGAAATACATGTGAATAAGGAGCTATAATAGTGAAATATATGTGAATGTGGGTCTACATCAGTGATATATATATTTCACTATTGTAGCTCCTTATTCACATGTATTTCACTGTTGTAGCTCCTTATTCACATATATCTCACTGTTGTAGCTCCTTATTCACATATATCTCACTGTTGTAGCCCATTATTCACATATGTCATTATTGTAGCTCTTTATTCACATATATCTCACTGTTGTAGCCCGTTATTCACATATATGTCACTGTTGTAGCCCGTTATTCACATATATTTCACTGTTGTAGCCCGTTATTCACATATGTCATTATTGTAGCTCTTTATTCACATATATCTCACTGTTGTAGCCCCTTATTCACATATATTTCACTGTTGTAGCCCCTTATTCACATATATTTCACTGTTGTAGCCCGTTATTCACATATGTCATTATTGTAGCTCTTTATTCACATATATCTCACTGTTGTAGCCCGTTATTCACATATATGTCACTGCTGTGGCTCCTTATTCACATATATCTCACTGTTGTAGCTCTTTATTCACATGTATTTCACTGCTGTAGCCCCTTATTTACATATGTCTTACTGCTGTACTTTTCAGAGTGCTGAGATCATTGGGTATCTATCTATCTATCTATCTATCTATCTATCTATCTAGCTGTGTATCTATCATCTATTTATGTATCTCTCTATATATATGTCTATCTATTTACCTTTCTTTCTATTTTAAGGGGTTTTGCCACGAAGTTCCTTACCTCTTATCTGCTCAGGAGAGAATATAAACAAAGCATGCAGAGTCATGAACGGCTGCAGGAGGAGAGGGAGGGGGGCGAGCAGAGAGTGAGGAAGAAGGGAGCGTCTGCAATGTTTACTGAAATAATTATATTACAACCAGTGGATTCTCAATGCAGCAGACAGCCTCATACACTGCACTTTTCTCCCCAGCCCCTTGCAAGCTCCTTCATGTTCCCTGTCATCAGATAAGAAGTTTTTCACGCAAGCGCAGCCAGATCAGCTGCTGTCAGCTCTCCTGGTCGTGTCTAATGTAAACTTTCAGGAAACTAAGGGGAACTGAGCAATGCTGTAGCTCTCAGAGGCTTCACTTTTTGTAATCACATATATTTAGAAAAGTGATTAAATACCCCTTTAACTGTGTAACTATCATTAATTCATGTGTCTATGTATCTATTTGTATTTCTACCCTCTCTCTTATATATATATATGCAGACCACGCTGATGTAAATGGTTACCAATGTTCTGATGTGACACGTGGTTGCCTCTCTCCTGCTTGGAGTTGTGTGACATTCATCATCAGGTTCTGCATGGCACTGTTGACAAAGAAGCGGTCATCAGTGTGTGATGGAGCCAAAGGTCGTGACTCCTTCAGTCTCTCTGTATCTCTGTTGCAACTTGCTGATGACACTCTGTAACACTGTAAGCTCATTGGCCTGCTTTAAGCCTCGAAATGACGAGGTACTGTTGATCAATTATAAGGTGTTGTCTTGGTCTCATGATGTAAAAATGTGAACAGCATGATGAGGAGAACTGTTTAAATCCCAATTCAAATTGATCTCCTAAATTTATTGGGTGATTCAGGGATGAAAGAGATGGTCTCATTTTTACAAAAAAATTGCAAGAAATCTATCTATCTATCTATCTATCTATCTATCTTTCTTATGTATGTAAGTATGTATCTATCTATCCAGGGGCGCAATTCGAATTCATAGGGCCCCATAGTGAAATACGATGGTGCACCACCATCTATTGACCCTAATCTAAAACAGCAGCATAAATAGCAATAATTAAGGTATAAATAATACCGCCATGTATTAGGGAAGCCACATAGAAGAGCTGGAGAGCAGAAAACCAGTAACTGCTTGTTCCCTACAGAAAGGAACAATGTTACATAGTTAGTACGGTTGAAAAAAAACACGTGTCCATCAAGTTCAACCAAGGGTGGGGAAAATGTGGGTGAAGGGAGAGAGACAAGGACTTTAAGCCCAGCCTCCCCACTGGTGAATGCCCTGAAACCCACAAGGCAAGAACCAATCTGCTCCAGGGAAGACCGTATCTCTGACCCCAGAGCCGCCACCAGCCAGGATCCAGAATTTTACATAGCTACATACACATTCATATTCTTTAGTTCCAGGTAGATATCTAAGCCTTTCTTGAAACTCCCAACTGTTCCTGCTGTGACCAGCTCCTCAGGCGGCTATTCCACAGATTTACAGTTCTCACAGTGAAGAACGCCATGATCATAGTTTAGTAGAAGTTGCAGAGCTCTGGTCTGAGGGCCATATTTCATGTGCCAGATTTCTAAGTGACTATTTACAAGTGACAATCCTCAGAAATATCCCAGAAATAAGCCAGAAGTGAGCATAAGGGAGCATAAGTAGCTGCACTTCTTCGCATACTCCTTATTTACCATGCTTGCTATTACTATCTACCTTGCAGCCATCTGCCTCCGATCTTACCACCCTGTCTTTCCCTTAGACAATTTTATCCATATCAGCTCCTCTCTCCTTCCCTCACCTATGTACTCATGCCACACGCTATTTTCCCTCTTCAACCACCACAAACCTCCAGCTCACATATTACTGCTCAAACGCCACTCATATTCATCACTGAACCATCTGCTGTCTCTTTTCATTCTCCTGCTTCTCGCTGCAGGGGACATCTCTCCTAACCCCGGCCCGCCCTCCTTCACTGCTCATCCCACCTCCTCCTTCCATAGAAACCCTGCTAACCTGCTTGCTATTCCCTGTACTTCTTTTCCTGCCCCTTTTAAGTGTGCTCTATGGAATGCCTGATCCGTCTGCAACAAACTCACTGCTGTTCATGACCTGTTTCTCTCCAACTCCCTCAACCTGCTGGCCCTCACAGAAACATGGCTCCAGCAATCTGACACCGCTTCACTTGCCGCTCTCACCTATGGTGGCCTACACTTCACCCACACCCCCCAGACCTGAGAACAGGCCGGATGGAGGAGTTGGCATACTTCTACCACCAGAGTAAGACGCCCGCAGCCTTGGCACACACCTCAGACTGGCTTTCTCCAGCGATGTTCCAGGTGTGCTGAGCGTTTGTGGAGAAAGTCGAAGCTACCTGCAGACTTTCTCCCCTACAAATTCATGCTCAGGACTTATCACACCGCCCTTCACCGCACCTCATCTCAACACTACACAACAACCCAAAACGCCTGTTCGACACCTTTCACTCCCTCCTCAGGCCGAAAGCTCAGGCCCCAGTTACTGACCTCTGTGCTGACGACCTGGCCACTAACTTCAAAGAGAAAATTGAAAATATCTGGCAAAACATATCTCAGTCTCCAAGTAGTATCCATCCCATCCCCTCCCGCACGTCTTCTAATCTACTCTCAGCAATTGACCCAACGACAGAGGAAGAAGTGTCCAGGCTTCTCCTGTTTGTACGCCCCACCACCTGCTCTACTGACCCCATTCCCTCCCACCTCGTCCAATCTATTTCTCCAGCTGTCCTCTCTCACCTTACTGCAAACCTCTCTCTCTCCACTGGGATCTTTCCATCTTCCTTCAAACACGCCATCATAACCCCTGTACTAAATAAGCCCTCTCTGGACCAGTCCTGTGCTGCTAACTACCGACCAGTCTCTAACCTGCCCTTCATCTCTAAACTCCTGGAACGCTTGGTCTACTCTCGCCTAATCCGCTATCTCTCTGCTAACTCTCTTCTTGACCCTCTGCAATCAGGTTTCCGCACCCTACATTCCACAGAAACTGCCTTAGTTTAAGTCTCAATGATCTCCTGACAGCAAAATCTCAGGGTAACTACTCCTTGCTGCTTCTCTTGGATCTCTCTGCAGCTTTTGACACTGTGGATCACCACCTTCTCCTCAGCATGCTCAGCACCATTGCCTCCAGGACACCGCTCTCGCTTGGTTCTCATCTACCTCTCTGACCGCTCCTTCAGTGTCTCATTTTCTGGTTCGACCTCCTCTCCTCTTCCCCTTGCTGTTGGGGTTCCTTTAGGGGTCAGTTCTAGGTCCCTCTCCTCTTTTCATTGTACACAGCCCCCATTGGACAAACCATCAGTAGATTTGGCTTCCAGTACCATCTCTATGCTGATGGCACCCAATTATACACCTCCTCCCGAGACATCACTCCTGCTCTGCTACAAAACACCAGTGACTGTCTGTCCGCTGTCTCTGACATCATGTCCTCTCTCTATCACAAACTACACCTCACTAAACCCGAACTTCTTGTCATTGTCATCCCGCCATCTACTAACCAATCCCACCCTGCTATTTCTGTTTCTGTATGTGGTACCACCATTTCTCCTAGGCAGCAGGCCCGCTGTCTTGGGGTTATATTGGATTCTGATCTGACCTTCACCCCATATATCCAATCCCTTGCCCACTGCTGTCACCTGCACCTCAAGAACATCTCCAAAATCCGTCCGTTTCTCACTGTGGAAACGACTCAAACTCTAATTGTGGCCCTTATTATTTCTCGTCTTGACTCCTGTAACTCCTTGCTTATCGGTCTCCCCATCTGCAAACTCTCCCCTCTTCAATCCATCCTGAGTGCAGCAGCCAGGCTTGTCTTTCTCTCCAGCCGCTATACTGATGCCTCTACCCTGTGTCAGTCACTGCACTGGTTGCCCATTCAGTACAGGATACAGTATAAACTCAGCACTCTCACCCATAAGGCTCTCCACAGCGCTGCACCCCCCTACATCTCCTCCCTAGTCTCTGTCTACCGCCCTACCCGTGCTCTCCGCTCTGCTGATATCAGACTACATTCCTCAATCATCCGAACCTCTCATGCCCGTCTCCAAGATTTCACACGTGCGGCACCAATTCTCTGGAATATGCTACCGCGGGCGATCAGGCACATTCACAACCCTCACAGTTTTAAGAGGGCCCTGAGAATACATCTTCTCAGTCTGGCCCACCAAGATCCCTAACTGCTATCACACACATCTGTCACTCCCCTGCACTAGGGCACTCCACAGGCACTTATCTGTATATAGATGTACAGTCAGGGTGGCAGGTTCATCCATTTTTCATGTAAACCACCCCCTATTATGAAACATGGCTGGACCATTGTAAAACTTGGCACTTCTTACCGTATGTTTCCACCCATACACCCAAATAGACTGTAAGCTCACACGACCAGGGCCCTCACACCTTGTGTTTCATTTGTAAGTATTTTTAATGTGTAATGTCTGTACGTTTACCCTTGAATTTGTAAAGTGCTGCGGAATATGTTGGCGCTATATAAATAAAGATGATTATTATTATTATTATTCTCCTCTGGAGATTGAATCTTTTTTTCTCTAGCCGAAGGGAATGTCCCCTTGTCTTTTGAGGGGGCTCCACTTGAAATAATTTTTCCCCATACTTTTTGTAGGGACCATTTATATATTTATATAAAATAATCATGTCCCCCTGAAGCCGTCTTTTCTCAAGACCAAATAAGTCCAATTCTATTAACCTCTCCTCATAACTAAGATGCTCCATTCCCCTTATAAGTTTGGTTGCTCGTCTTTGCACTCTCTCTAGCTCCATTACATCTCTAAACTAGTGCCCAGAACTGAACAGCATATTCTAAGTGAGGACGCACCAATGCTTTATACAGCAGTAGAATTACATCCTTGTCCCTTGAGTCCATGCCTCTTTTAATACACGCCAATATCTTACTTGCCCTAGAGGCAGCTGATTGACATTGTGTCAACTATGATCTACAAGAACACCCAGATCTTTCTCAACAAGCGTTCTTGCACCTTTGTGCGGCCCCTTAAACCTCTGGGCCCCATAGCAGTCGCTATGGCTATAGTTCCACCCATGTATCAATCCATTTGTCTATTTGTGTAGCTGTGTATCAATCATCTATTTCTGTCTGTATCTGTCTATTTACGTAGCTGTGTATCTATCATCTATTTATGTATCTATTTATCATCTTTCTGGCGGCATCTCCTCTCCGTCACGGTTTCCATGACGCGCCGTCAGTGTTTTCGATGGAGCAGCAGAGGGCTCCTGAAGTCACAGGTTATCGAGGCCGCCCTACTACTATATTGTCTGGATGTATCCAAGGTTCTGAAGAACATGCAAAAAAACTTACGACTGTGTTTCTAAGGATTTCCATAGCAACGCATCCTTAACCAAGTCACCCAGGGGTCAGTCGTGAATACCTGAGATGTTACACTGCTTGTTAGCAGATACATTTTTGCTAAATCCTCATCTGCCAGTGGAATTTGTAATATATTACGTGTATGTCAGGCCCCAGCTTTACAATGCGCAGGTTAAAGATTTATAGCGGGTGTTTCCAAATGGGAAAATAGTACTTTATTCATTCAGCCCAAAACATCCTGAACTCCTAAAAAAGTGTAATGTTACCATCTGGCAATAATCCATCCTCACAGCATATCATAAATGAATAGAAAACCCATAACTGCAATATCAGATAGTATAAAGTACATACATGCCAACTCTCCCGCTTTTGGCGGGGGGTCCCGCTAATTGGGTTACCCCCCCCCCCCGCCCCCCCCGGCAGAGTTGGCGAAACTCCCGCCGCCAGCAGGCGGCGGGGGTTCTTTAAATGGCCCCGGCGACAGAGTAGCGCTGGTGCGCTACTCTGGCGCCGCCGGGCCGCTCCTACAGGCGGGTGAAGCGGACGCTGCGCCCGCTTCACCCGCCCGGAGTCTCGCTGTGCAGGGAGGAGGCAGGAGGGATCGCTCCTTCCTCCCTCCTCCCCCTGTATGTCCGGCGCCGCAGTGCGCCGTACATACAGGTCAGCGGCGCAGGGGGAAGTGACACGCGGCTGCACTCCCTTCCCCTGAGGAGATCATTTGGAGCGGCCGCGCTGCAAGAGCCTGGTCAGGTGAGTGGCTTTTATTATTTTATTTTTAGGGGGGCTTTAGGGGGGCACTACCTGGCAAACAATGGGGGCACTACCTGGCAACAGAGGGGGCACTACCTGGCAACAGGGGGCACTACCTGGCAAACAATGGGGGCATCATCTGGCAACAGAGGGGGCACGACCTGGCAAAAAATGGGGGCACTACCTGGCAACAAAGGGGGACACTAGCTGGCAACAGATGGGGCACTACCTGACAAAAAATGGGGGCATCACCTGGCAACAGAGGGGGCACTACCTGGCAAACATTGGGGGCACTACCTGGTAAACAATGGGGGCATCTACCTGGCAAACAATGGGGGCATCACCTGGCAACAGAGGGGGCACTACCTGGCTAAAATGGGGGCACCTACCTGTCAGCAGAGGGGGCACTACCTGGCAAACAATGGGGGCATCTACCTGGCTCACAATGGGGGCACTACCTGGCTAACAATGGGGGCACTACCTGGCAACAGAGGGGGCACTACCTGGCTAACAGATGGGGGCACTACCTGGCTAACAATGGGGGCAATACTGCAACGAGGGGGCATACCTGGCTACAAAGGGGGCACTACCTGGCTAACAAAGGGGGCACTACCTGGCTAACAAAGGGGGCAATACCTGGATAACAATGGGGGCATCTACCTGGCTAACAAAGGGGGCACTACCTGGCTAACAATGAGGGCATCTACCTGGCAACAGAGGGGGCATCTACCTGGCAACAGAGGGGGCACTACCTGGCAAATAGAGGGGGCATCTACCTGGCTAACAAAGGGGGGCATCTACCTGGCTAACAAAGGGGGGCATCTACCTGGCTACAGAGGGGGCATCTACTTGGCTACAAGGGGGCATCTACCTGCCTGTAAGGGGCACTACCTGGTTATGGGGGGCTACTACCTGGCTATAAGGGCATCTGCCTGGCTTTCTTCCAAAGCCGTTATGCAGTTAGGTGGAGTGGGTGTGGCTTTTCGAAGGGGCGAGGCACACCGACAAGATGGGCGTGTCCATGCAAATCTCGCCGCCCACTACAATCTCCTGCTTTTTCAATTTCAAAAGTTGGCAACTATGATAAAGTAGGACCGTGTGAAGCTGGCCAAATGTAAGACCGGGACATGCCTGCTTAGATCTAGGCTACCTCCCACTCTATCGAAAACATCATGAACATTGGGGGGCAGGTATGATTGGAGTTTTCACACTATTTCTGGCGTATAATGCGCCTCACTGTGCCGACTCCGCTGTCGGACTCACCTCCCCTATGTGTTAGGCGCATTAGGCGAAAGCTTCGCCACTTTCTAATGCATCTAACATGAAGGGACGTTCAGGGGGCGGGTCTCGCCACATTCGGAAACTTCGACGCATGTATGAATGCCGGTCGGCAAAGCAAGGCGCATTAAAGCTCCGACAGGCAGACCTATATCACTGTGGTCTACCCGAGCCTGAGGAGTCGAAGTGAAGCTAAATTTGCTGTAATGGTCAAAAATGTACAATAGTTCTCAAATTACACCAGTACAATAATAAAAAGTAATTTCTGAATTTCTGATAAATATGAAACTGTATATGTATAAAACATTTTTAAATTTAATGAAAAATGTGATCATCTAAATTTAATATACAAATATATAATGTCCCCAAAATATAGAAATATCTGCTTTAAATGTATTTTTAAAAATCATAGAATTTGAAAATAATTTTACATTTAATAACCCACTAATGTTGTTCAGATTTGTTTATTTTACATTTTTCCTACATTAAATTTAAAGTGTATTTTTGCTGCTCTCATCCTTTTTTAACATACAGCAAGATCCTCCAAGCAGGATCAGTCCCATAGTTTCTATTCACTGACATGCTATTCTAATGATTTTTCTCTTATTTCCAGCCTATCTATAACCTTAAGGCTATGTTCACACGGCTTAAAATGGGACGTATTTCAGTCCGTAATTACGCGCCGTAGTGCGCGAATTACAGCTGGAATGCGTCCCAGTCATTACGGTAATCCACAGTTCTCATAGAGAACTATGGATTACGTCTCCTCTCCCTGCTCTGCGAATCCGCCGAGGGGGGAGATAAGTGACATGTGAATCTACCAGACGGCGTATACGCGCCGCTGTAATGAATTGTCTATAGGGCCGGCGAGGTGCCGCCCCCCCGCTCCCTCCCCTGCTCCCGCCCCCGTCCATGCGGCGTAATTGCGGGGCGTAATTACGCCCCGCAAATTAGCCGTGTGAAGCCAGCCTAATACATATTAGGTGCATTACTTATGCGCCTAAGTTCTGCACTGCGCCTAACACACAGATGAGGCACGTTGAACTTTTCACTGCATTTATGAGCGCACTTCACCCACCAGCATACATCAGGCGCATTTTACACTGAAAAAAACATGAAAACATGAACTTCGATGCTCCTCCGTTCATACATGACCCCCATTATCTCTCATAGAAGCAAAAGACAACAGGGCTCAATTATGAAATCTGTCAGGCAGTAAGGGGATGTTCACACGGCTGATTTTGACGCTGTTTTCGGAGCGTTTACACTCTCAAAACAGCATAAAAAAAGTCTCCCAAACGCCCCCAGTTCATTTTCATTGATTGCTATGTAAAACAGCTTTTGTAGTTCACACACAACAAGGTTTTTCTGCGCATTTTCCGCGCTTATTTAGAAGCTGTTTTGGAAGCTGAAAAAGAAGCATCATGTCTGCGCTGAAAATCCTCATAGGAAGCAATGGAGAGCTTCAAAACCTCATCCAAAACACGTTTCTCGCCGTGTCTTCTGATGCTTTTTTGGAGCAGTTTTTGCCCTGGGTTTTAATTTTTATGGGTGAAAACAGTGTTGAAAACTTTGCCAAAAACCTCATCCAAAAACGCGTCAAAAACGCACCGAGAAACACGTCTAAAACCTCTTCTGATGAAGTGTGTTTCAGGCAAGGTTTTGTTGTTGTTTTGGGCGTTGAAATATCAGCATCCAAACAGTGTCCAAATAAGCCGTGTGAACATACTCTAAGACTGTATGTGTTGCCCATACCAACCAATCAGAGCCCATATCAGCCAATCAGAGCTCAGCTTTCATTTTTCCAGTGCAGTTTACATTCTGAAAGCTGAGCTCTGATTAGTTGCTATGAGCTCTGATTGGTTGCTGTGGGCTCTGATTGGTTGCTGTGGGCTCTGATTGGTTGCTATGGCTCTGATTGGTTGCTATGGGCTCAGATTGGATGATGTGGGCTCTGAATGGATGCTATGAGCTCTGATTGATTACTATGGGCTCTGATTGGTTGCTATGAGCTCTGAATGGATGCTATGAGCTCTGAATGGTTGCTATGAGCTCTGAATGGTTGCTATGAGCTCTGATTAGTTGCTATGAGCTTTGATTTGTTGCTATGAGCTTTAATTAATTGCAATGAGCTCAGATTTATTGTTATGGGCTCTGTTTGGTTGCTCTGAGCTCTGATGTGTTGCTATGGGCTCTGATTGGTTGTTATGAGCTCTGATTGGTTGCTATAGGCTCTGATTGGTTGCTGTGGGCTTTGATTTGTTGCTATGAGTTCTGATTGGTTGCTATGAGTTCTGATTTGTTGCTATGGGCTCTGATTGGTTGCTATGGGCTCTGATTGGTTGTTATGACCTCTGATTGGTTGCTATGGGCTCTGATTGGTTGTTATGAGCTCTAATTGGTTGCTATGAGCTCTGTTTGGATGCTATGTGCTCTGAATGGATGCTATGAGCTCTGAATGGTTGCTATGAGCTCTGAATGGTTGCTATGAGCTCTGATTGGTTGCTGTGAGCTCTGAATGGTTGCTATGAGCTCTGAATGGTTGCTATGAGCTCTGATTGGTTGCTGTGAGCTTTGATTTGTTGCTATGAGCTCTAATTAATTGCAATGAGCTCTGATTTTTTGTTATGGGCTCTGATTGGTTGCTATGAGCTCTGATTGGTTGCTATGGGCTCTGATTGGTTACTATGAGCTCTGATTGGTTGCTATGGGCTCTGATTGGTTGCTATGAGCTCTGATTTGTTGCTATGGACTCTGATTGGTTGTTATGAGCTCTGATTGGTTGCTATGAGCTCTGATATGTTGCTATGGGCTCTGATTGGTTAGTATGAGCTCTGAGTGGTTGCTATAGGCTCTGATTGGTTGCTGTGGGCTTTGATTTGTTGCTATGAGCTCTGATTGTTTGCTGTGAGCTCTGATTTGTTACTATGGGCTCTGATTAGTTGCTATGGATTTTGATTGGTTGTTATGAGCTCTGATTGGATGCTATGGGCTCTGATTGGTTGCTATGAGCTCTGATTGGTTGTTATGAGCTCTAATTGGTTGCTATGAGCTCTGATTGGTTGCTATAAGCTCTGAATGGTTGCTATGAGCTCTGATTGGTTGCTGTGAGCTTTGATTTGTTGCTATGAGCTCTGATTGGTTGCTATGAGTTCTGATTTGTTGCTATGTGCTCTGATTGGTTGCTATGAGCTCTGATTGGTTGCTATGAGCTCTGATTGGTTGCTATGGGCTCTGATTGGTTGCTATGGGCTCTGATTGGTTGTTATGAGCTCTGATTGGTTGTTATGAGCTCTAATTGTTTGCTATGAGCTCTGATTTGTTGCTATGGGCTCTGATTGGTTGCTATAAGCTCTTAATGGTTGCTATGAGCTCTGATTAGTTGTTATGGGCTCTGATTGGTTGCTTTGGGCTCTGATTGGTTGTTATGAGCTCTGATTGGTTGGTATGGGCTCTGATTGGTTGCTATGGGCTCTGATTGGTTGCTGTGGGCTAAGATTGGTTGCTGTGGGCTCTGATTGGTTGCTTTGGGCTCTGATTGGTTGTTATGAGCTCTGATTGGTTGCTATGGGTTCTGATTGGTTGCTGTGGGGTAAGATTTGTTGCTATGGGCTCTGATTGGTTGCTGTGAGCTCTGATTGGTTGTTATGAGCTCTGATTGTTTGCTATGGGCTCTGATTGGTTGCTGTGAGCTCTGATTGGTTGCTATGGGCTCAGATAAGTTTCTGTCAGCTCTGATTGGCTGCTATGAGTTCTGATTTGTTGCTGTGGGCTCTGATTGCTTGCTATGAGCTCTGATTGGTTGCTATGAGCTCTGATTGGTTGCTATGAGCTCTGATTGGTTGCTATGGGCTCTGATTGGTTGCTATGAGCTCTGATTGGTTGCTATGGGCTCTGTTTGGTTGCTCTGAGCTCTGATTTGTTGCTATGGACTCTGATTGGTTGTTATGAGCTCTGATTGGTTGCTATGAGCTCTGATATGTTGCTATGGGCTCTGATTGGTTGTTATGAGCTCTGATTGGTTGCTATAGGCTCTGATTGGTTGCTGTGGGCTTTGATTTGTTGCTATGAGCTCTGATTGGTTGCTATGAGTTCTGATTGGTTGCTATGAGCTCTGATTGGTTGCTATGGGCTTTGATTGGTTGTTATGAGCTTGAATTGGTTGCTATGTCCCTGATTGGTTGCTAATGGCCTCTGATGGTTGTTATGAGCTCTAATTGGTTGCTATGAGTCTGATGGTTGCTATAAGCTTGAATGGTTGCTATGAGCTACTGATTTAGTTGTCTGTGACTGATTTGTTGCTAGAGCTCTGATTCGTTGTATGAGTCTGATTTATGCTATGGGCTCTGATTGGTTCATGAGCTCTGATTGTTCTATGATTCTGATTGGTTGATAGAGCTTGTTTGGTTGCTATGGGCTCTGATTGGTTTTATGAGCTCTTGATTGGTTGTTATGAGCTCTAATTGTTTTGCTATGAGCTCTGATTTGTTTGCTATGGACTTTTGATTGGTTGTTATAAAGCTCTGATTGGTGCTATGAGCTCTGATTTGTTTTTTGTGGGCTCGATTGGTTGCTTTGGGCTCTGATTGGTTGTTATGAGCTTTGATTGGTTGGTATGAGCTCTGATTGGTTGCTATGGGCTCTGATTGGTTGCTGTGGGCTAAGATTGGTTGCTGTGGGCTCTGATTGGTTGTTATGAGCTCTGATTGGTTGCTATGAGCTCTGATTGGTTGCTATGGGTTCTGATTGGTTGCTGTGGGGTAAGATTGGTTGCTATGGGCTCAGATTGGTTGCTGTGAGCTCTGATTGGTTGTTATGAGCTCTGATTGATTGCTATGGGCTCTGATTGGTTGCTGTGGGGTAAGATTGGTTGATATGGGCTCAGATTGGTTGCTGTGAGCTCTGATTGGATGATATGAGTTCTGATTTGTTGCTATGGGCTCTGATTGGTTTCTATGAGCTCTGATTGGTTGCTATGATCTCTGATTGGTTGCTATGAACTCAGATTGGTTGCTATGGGCAACAAAGAGAGTCTTGCCATTACCCAGTTTTGATAAATAAGGCCCGAGGTGTGTTAAAATCCATCATGCCTAATCTTTCTCCCCTCCAAGTTGTGTCATCAGGAGAACCCTCACTAAACATTTCAGTTGTCAGACACTGAGATTTAGCTGTCCCCGATATAACGTTTAAAACAGCCCTTCATTGCAGAGAAGAATGCTCTCCTTATTCCACTGTGGATTCAGCGGTCGCTCTGGTTTGTGTCTGGTCGGCGTGTGACCACCACAGCGGTCATCTGCCGATCCATTGACGTCACTATTAAGGATGCGAATGGTGATGTCAGCGGAATAGCATGTGACCAATCGCCTGCAGCAGTCGTGAGCCGACCGGAAATATAAACGGAGCTTCAAACATTTTTTTTTAACATTTTACTTATTACATACAATAAAGGTGTGTTCCTAAGACCACATTTGCGTATTACAGGACGGCTCATAGCTGGTGATGAGCCAACCATGTTACAGAAGGAGGAGGGCGGCGCTTGTGTCTGTTTCCCTCACTCACTTCTATGGAAGTTCCGAATATAGCGGAGCACACTCACTCAGCTAAAGTAGGTTCCAAAAGTATTCATACCCCTTGACCTGACTCCTTAAAGGGGTTTTGCCAGGAAGTGCCTTATCTGCTAAGAAGCAAATGTAAACAAAGCCACTCTGAGCTGAGAGAGCAAGAGACACAGCCAGAGCACAGAGCCGTGCATAAGGGATCGTGGGAAATGCTCACTCAAATAATCAAACTACAACTAGTGGATTCTGTATATAAACGACAACACCTTTTCTCCACAGCCTCTTGAAAGCTTCTTCATGTTCCCTGTCATCAGATAAAGCAGGGATCTACTCAGATAATCACACTACAACTAGTGGATTCTGTATACAAAACACAACATATTTCTAACCCGGTGCCTTGAAAGCTTCTTCAGCTAAGATAAGAAGTGTTCTCTGCGCAAGCCCAGCCAGCAGCTCTTGTCAGGTCGTATCTAATAGAAGCTTTGAAGTAACTAAGGGCAGGTAAGGCAGCCTGTAGCTCTCTCAGGCTGCAATTTTTGTAATCACATATATTTAGAAAAGTGATTAAATACCCATTTTGGAGGATCCCACGTCAACATTACATCGTGGCAAAACCCCTTTAACGACACATGATGTATAATAATGTCCTGATGCCAGTAAGGTTCTCTGTAGCAGGATTACTCATTACTCCCGCTACATAGAAGGCACATTTTAAAAATAGACATGTTTAGATTTTTTTTACGGTAATAAAACATAATGAAAAACCTTACATATTGCTAGAATCACCAAACAAACCAAAAGATGTGTTTACACAGAATAATAAAATATAAAATTTATTGAAAAACATTAAAATACATAGTAATACCAAAAAAAACACCCAAAAAAACAGATAAAAAGGTGACTCACACAAACTGTCCATAAACAAAAATCATAGAAAATAATACTCAAGTAAAGATTACATACAAATTTAGAAATGACAACATAATAGTAAATTATCAATCTATACCTCATCAAATGTAATCACAAGGACAGGAGCACGCCACCCTCCAACGCGTCCCTTGAGAAAGCGCAACTGCGAAACGCGCATGTGTAACAAGTGAGACATCCTCTCATCTCTGTCCCTTACTACAGCCGCAGCTAGTCACATGATACACATTGATGGCCATGGATTTATCTTACACTACTAGAGGAGGCCATACAAAGTAGATAGAAATTGGTTGCGCTTTGAACAAACTTTGAAGGTTTAAACCTGTTAAAAGTTTTAAACTTTTGGCCAAGGGGCCCCCTACAGGGAAAAAGGACCCCTTTTTCGTTTCTTTCTTCACTCAGACTTTTTAATTGAAATGGCGTTAAATATAGTTGCCCGTTTTTAAAAATTTTTTAACCTAAAAGGTTCCCAGTGAAAGAGTACTAAAGAGGTTTTTCTCACTACTTGATTCCATCTTACCTAAGTCCTTTTTTTCTTTTTTTTTTTTTGGGAATTCGGGGGGTTTTTTCCTGGCTTCCCCCTAGGCTGCATTAGAAGCCAGGTTTCTGAAGCTATAGAAAACCAGTGGAGGCAGCCTATCAGAGAGTTTTAACGGGTCTTTAGCTATAGTGCCTGAGGAGCTGTTTGAAAGCCCTACAAGGGAGGGGGTATCTAGGAATGGGAAAGGCATGTTTAATGGGCCCATTTTTCAAAGGGGATTTTTTTTTTTGAAAGATTTTTAAACAAAAAAATTAGAAAACCCTTTGTGTGGGGAAAACCCCCTTTTAACTATACACACATGTACAATAAGGAAATATGTGCGTAGCTTTTAAAAAGGTGCAAGTGGCAAACATTTGTCATTCAAGGGCCCCTTTCCGGGTTTGGGTTTTGATTAACCTGCAAACCTGTTTTGTTTTTAAAAAACCAGAAATCAGTCCCAAATTTCACAGGAAAAATTTTTAAAAATAAAAAAGGGGTATACTTAAACCTAAATCCCTTATAAAAAGTACAACACAGAGAAATATATACAGTAATATTTTTAATAAATAAAAAATATTTAAAATAAAATAAAAAAAATAAAATTATATATTGAAAAAACTCAACTCGCCACCGCCATTTTGGACAGTTTTGGGGGGGTATTTTTTGCTCACGGGGTTTGCCGTCTTTTGAAAAGGGAGGGGCAAAACCGACACCGGGCTTCTTAAATCTGGCCTCAGCCAGCTTTAAATTTTTCTGCAGGCCAGGTCATACAGAAAACCAAAAGGGACAAAAAAAAAACCCTCGGCCTTTCCGGCCACTACCCTATACAAAAAACTGAGTCCCCTCTCTAAGTTTTCCCAAAGCCTATTGCCAAGGGCACCACACACACAACCAGTACCCCACGGGTTTTCTGGCTTTTCCCCAAGCCTCCGGGGGCCAGACCCTCTCCGTTTGGCCTCCCCCTTTCCCCAGGTAGGGGCCAAACCCCCCCGATCACCGGGAAAAGGGACAGGGCCCTTTATACCCCTTCCCCCGAGCGGGCCCAAAAATCCGACAGGGAAAACCTGGAGACCTGGGACGGGGGAAAACACCCCAACCCCCCCTCTGACCCTTTTTGGGGAACCCCAACCCATAATGGCTGGAATCACCCATGTTTACATGAAACCCTGTCGGCAACCTGGGTGTTGCTAAACGATATAAAAGGGCCCTCCCCCCCCCCAAAGCCCAGGCTCTTGGGGGCAAGTCTCTCCCGGGATGCTCCGCTATGGCAAAAAAACAGGAAAACTACTGTTTCCCATTTCTGTCCTTATCCCCTCCCCTCTAAAAAACCCCTTTGGGGCCCTTTCTCACATTCCCCAGGCCCCCCCTCCGGGGTCAAAGCTCCTATTTTGGGGCAAAGTCTTTCCCTAAAACCTCGGGGGCAGAGAAAAAAAGGGGTCCACATACAACTCGGTTGGGGGGGTATCCCATGCAGCCAACACCCCGGGGGAACAGACGACTACTGTAAATTTATAAAGATGTCACCCCCAGCACGCTTACTAAAAAGGAAGTCTAACGCACGGCCTTTCCCGACATTCACCGGGGTTTACTACTGCCAACCCCTTTAAACCAAACGCTAAAAAACCTTGTGGGGTGCTTACCCACAAAAAGATTTCCTTTGGCAGGGTTTTGGGGGCCCCCCTGGCAGAGTTTTTCCCCTATTTTGGGTTTCTCGCATAACCCCGGGGGGCCCCTGGTTGGTCTCAGCAACCGCCCAAGTTTCCCCAAAGAAACTGTAAGACAGCACACCTGTCGGGGTCCTTTTCCAAAAAGGCCCCCCTAGGGGTGCACCGAGTCAAAACCTGCTACCTCTTAGCCCTGAAAGGAAACAATGCGACCTAAACTTTTCTATGTCCCAAGTCCCTGGTCCCCCACTAACCATCTCCCCCTTTTTTTAGGGTCAAAAAACCCCTTCTAATTTCTCTGGACTCCACCCCCTGGCACACAGTAAACTAGGGCCACCCAAAAACCTCCCTGGCCCAAATAAATCACAGGGTTATTGCAGACAATCCCTACTTCTAGGAGACCCCTTCCGATAATCTCGGGCCTTTTTTACTGGGTGAATTTTTTAATGTTTAAGGTTTCCGGCCCCCTCCAACACTTGACTCACAGGGGTTTGAAAGACCACATTCACTGCTTTTGGGGCTCCCCCCTGCACAAACCTTTTTGAAATGAGAAAAGGGGGTTTCCCCGCTGGGCCACTCAAAATGACTTTACACCCTCCCAAACAGGCATTTGAACTTGTGGTGACCATTTTAGGAGGTTTAAAAATTGGTACTACGGGGCCACAAAAAATTTGCATTTTCCCTCCCAATAAAACACCTAAACCACAATCAAGGCCGCTAGGGGTTTTCAGCTTTCCCCAAAGGGAAAACCTCTATAGCCCAACTTTGTCTGCCATGATGGCCTTCCCGGGCACCTCCCCCATTTGCCAGAGGATATTTTCCCCCTTTTTGCCCATTTCTTACGGCGCTTTCTTACCACAACCCTCGGGCATCAAGGGGTGGAAAATGTTTCCCCCCACATCCCCCATCCCCAAATTCTAAGGGAAAAACTCTCAGCTTCTTCTTGGGATATTTTCTACATTTTGCTCAACCTAAATTCAACAATGAGCTGGAGGCAAGGGCAGACCCCTTTAAAAAGGGGGGAGGTCATCATAGCTTTCCCGGCCTTTCCCCCTTTTTGATCCCCCCACTTAAAAAACAAAAATTGGCTGTGTACATTAGGCAACCCCGTGAAAAACTTTTAACATCAATACCCTTCTAGCGGTTTTTTCCCGGGAAAGGGCGCCCACCGGGAAAGGTCGCCAACAAACCCACAGAAAAACACTACCTCGTGATACCGTTACTACTGTCCCCAAAACCCTCAGGGAAATTTTCCTCCCCCTGCCTCAAACCAGCACCCTTTTAAACTTTCTGGGGTTTTTAAACCCACTCACCTGCCTCCACTAGGTTTCAAATACACCCTCCCCCCGGGTGGGGGCCCTAGCAGCTCCCCCTTCCATCACTTCAGCCCTTGGTGATCATGGGGAGAAAAAGCTACTGGCAACACAGCAACCAAATTTAGGCAAGGGGGGAAAACCGTAGAACTAAAGGTCTCAGCAATACACTTTTCTCTACACAGGATCTGGGGCTCATTCATGCGGCAAATACCTCACCAAGTCGGGACACACCCTCATTAAACTAGTTCCCCCTCAAAACAATTTTAGGGAGAGCAAACCTCCCTAGGATTCTCCAGTTTCCTTTCCCGGGGCAGACTGAAAACCCCTGGAAAAAAAAAACCCCCCCCCTCCTCCAAAAAGCAGACACACAGAACTGGTGGCCATCAAAAACACCCGGGGGAAAGCATTAAACCCGCGACTTGCAGGCTACCATCAGGGACACACAGTGCCTTTGGGGCAAATGGGAGACCCCATTTAAAAAACTGGACAACCCAAAACTTCACACCAGCTGCCCGGGGACTAATATTCACTCGTTTCCAAAAACAAAGGGGGAGAGGGCACCTTTTTGCTATGGGGAACAAAAAACGAGCTCCATTTAGCCTTTTGTGTTTTCACATGCCCCATATTAAACACACACCCAAGGGCACACACTCCTCAATACTTCAGCACCAAAGTTACTTGTTCACACGGGGCAGTGGCTAGCTGGGGTTTGGGGAGCCCCTAAAATTCCCCCTGCACAGACTGTGTGACATCACTACAAAAACAGAACATTTCTCCCAATGTTAAAAATTGTCAACTGGGCCCCATTATTCCCAAAAAAGTTTGTAACAGAGTCACTATTCCCCACAGGTAAAGCAGCACGGGAGACCCTGAGTACACAGTCCAGAGTCCTGCTGCTCTCAGCGCTTTTAACCTGCTCAGGCATCCTGTCTGGGCCTCTGCACGGTCCACCCTTGTTGTCACACAACCCATGCCTGGCAGTCCCAACACAGGTGTCACCTGCAATACACCCCACTGGAGCAGTCTTACCGGGTCCATGACGGGTCTGCACACCGGGTATGGCCTCTGGGAGCAGTCTGGACTTCTGCTGACTGTCCAGCAGAGGAAAATGAATGAGCTGTGGGCCCAGCAACTGGTTAAGCAGCGTGAAGCGAATGACAAGCTCCGTGCACAGTTTGAGGCACAGCAGCAGGAACTAAAGGGCATTATAAACAGGAGTCAGCAATCTGGAGATGGTGGACTTACCACAATTCAAGCAGCCTTGCTGGCTGGATGTCCAGAGGAAAAGACAGAAAAAACGGATGCCAAAGTTAACAAGCCTGAGTGGGTGTGACGGATTCCTACAGGTGGACATGTGCATGAAGGGATGTCCTGTGGCCAGGAGGCCGTATCACCCATCCAAGAAGGGGTCCACTTCAGGAGAGATGAAGTAGCCAAGGGACCTGTGTCCTGCCGTTGCCGTGGGCAGCCACCTGCAGGAGCCTGCTATCACCGCCCAGCAGAGGGAGCCATGTTGGAGATGCCACAAAGTGGAGAGATGTGCTCCTGGCTGCCCTCTCAGGAGAAGGCCGGAGAGGTCGCAGCTGCAAGCAATGGAGCTCAAGGTGAATGCAGCCCCACCCCAGGCTGACATGGACAGTCTTGGGGGGTACTTTGCTCACTGGATCGCCGTCTTTTGTAAACGGATGGCACACCGACACCAGGCTTCTTTAAATCTGGCCTCAGCCAGCTTTATTTCTTCTGCAGGCCAGGTCAGTACAGATATCAAAACGACAAACAAAATCCTCGGCCGTCCGGCCACTAGCTATACATCAACTGAGTCCCTCTCTAACGTGTGGTCAAAGCCTATTGCCAATGCACCACACACACTACCAGTACTCACTGGTTCTGGCTTCTCTCAAGCCTCCGGGGGCCAGAGCCTCTCTCCAGCTCTGCTGCTCCACCTTCCAGGTAGCAGGCCACGCCCCCCGATCACCTGGAAAGACAGGCCCTTTATAGCCATCCCGAGACTGGCCAAAAATCCGACATGGAACCTGGAGACCTGGGACGCGGGAACAGCCACCCACCCATCTGCAGCTGTTCCGGGGAAGCCAACCCATAATGGCTGGACATCAGCCATGCTACATACAGCTGTCAGCAACCTAGTGTTGCTGACAGATAGCCACTGGCTCCCCCCACCAAGCCCAGGCTCTTGGTGGCACATCTCTACCAGGATGACTCCGCCTAGTGGCAGAAACAGGCAACTACTGTTTGCCACTCTGTCACAATATGTATATATATATATATATATATATATTATATATATATATATATATATATATATATGACATATCACAACGTTTTTCATATCTAGTATACGTCTGTTAATAAAAATACTTAAAGGGATTGTTTCATTACTTTAAATGGTCTTCAGAATAAGGGAATAGTGAAAACAAGCAACTTTGCAATTGGATGTCATTTGCAAAGCTGTCTTGTTTTCACAGTCTCCCTTATCTTCATTTTGTGTAAACACTGTTCCCCAGAGTCGGTAGGATCCCTCCTCCTTTCATTTCATTGGCTGACAGCTCTACTAATTTACATTCTGTCTGGCCCCCGGTCGTATTCACGGGAGACTGCATTCCTGCCTCTCTCACTCAGAATAAGGGGCCGGCAACATTTCACTCTGCACAGCCAGCAGCTGCACAGTAACACTGCAGCTGCTTCTACAATCAGAAAACAGCAGAATTGTGCCCGATGCCTAATGCTGCTGCATGTAAACATAGAAAGGAGACAGATCTGTGCTGCTCTGTATGAGTTCATAGAAGACTGTATTCAACTGTAACAAACCTCCAGCTGTGAGTGGAGAAAAGATCAGTGCTCTGAGTTAATAAAAGACTGTCTAGACAGAATGCAGGGTGTGCTATGTAAACAGCTCTTACAAAATAAGACTGCATAGGGAGAGGACACAGTGACATGTGGACTCAGACAGAGAGGGTGGGGGGAGCACACTGACTCGGGAGCGAGCATGAACAGTGAAGGGGGCGGATGATGTCATCCCCCTTCAGTTAAGAAACACCCAGCTGGGAGGAGAGGAAACGCCCCTGGATTTCAGGAGCTGAGAAACTGAGATTACATTGAAACACACGAACTGATGAAGTGATAAGTGATGACCCTTTAAGGTAATTCCTATAATTCAATCTCTGTGGCATACGTGTATCCAGCTCTAAGATCCAAAACGCCTCCCTGTGGCTCACTGCATGCTGCCAGTCACCTCCCCTCTTTTTAAAAGAATTTTTTCAATAACATTTATTTTATTTTTCATGGTAATACAATTTAGATTCTTCAATCGTTTTTATATTTTAGTAATGGGGGCTAGAACTGTTTAGAACTGGTGGGTAGGAGATTTTTTTTTATATATGAACACAATAGCAAACTGTTAGGCACACCTATTTTTTGCAATATATTACAGATAGGGAACATGTGAACAGGAGGGCAATGAATGGAGCCGTGAAGGAGTCATGACAACCAGGAGCCATGACACATGGTACAAAAAAATGCAAATAATGAAGGTCAGATGAGAATAAAAGACCCACACTTACACTCACATAGGTCCAATATACAAGCTAAATAACGTAAGTTCTGTTTTTCTGTAATTTAGCAACTTTCAGATGCAATAAATCTCCACTTCATATAAGTAGTTATCATGAGATCTCCTGTTAAGCCTGAAGAAGCAGAGCCTAGAAATATACTTATAGTTCCATTTTTAAGTGTGACAGAGTGGAGCCAGGCTATAATTCTATGATTCTCATTCAACAACAGAATGGATAACATTTTGTACAAGGGTCACACAGTAAACTGCATTGCAGCTGCCATTACCAATAAAACTGCTTGTAGCTGTAGACATTTGCAGACTTGCATGTTAGTGTAGATTTAGGCGCAACATGCCTGCACCTTAGCCACTGCATGAGAATCTGGCTTTGAAATTTTAGATGGTATTGGCCTTGATGTGGCTAAAGCCCCCAAAATCTGCAACAAGTTATTTTAAAATCCTTTTGAATGGGCTTGTCCAACCTATCGTGAAATTTGTTGGCACTAGTGATGAGCAATTGTGTCAACTATTGTTATCGATTTGATAGTTGATATCGGCAATTATCATAACGATATCCGATTGTCGATAACAGATTATCGCTGATGACCATTAAAGTCTATGGGAGAGGAACAACACCTTCATTCTTACACCCAAACAGGGCTGGAGAAGCTTCAATTAACATCCACAACAGTAAACTGGATACGTGCTACATCTTAGGAAACACAATTAGGCAACAAGAGTCACAGAAAAAAAGTCACAGACTATTCACTATCCCTGTCCTGTACCACAGCATGACCCTTAAACCTGCATGACTCACAAAGGCAGTATTATTTGAACCATCATTTTACTTGAACTGGCCATTTACTATCCCTGTCCTGGAACGCAGCATGACCCTTAAACCTGCCTGACCCACAGATTAAAAAGTGCCGGAAAAAGGAGTCTTTGAACAACCATTTTTAGTGAACTGGACATGATACCTGTTTGTTCGCAGTTGCCATTAAACTTTTCTGCCCACAGATTAAAAAGTGCCGGAAAAAGGAAAGTCTTTAAACCCCCATTTTAGTTGAACGGAACATTGACTATACCTGTCCTGAACACGCAAGCCCTCAAACCCTGCATGACCTACAGATTAAAAAGTGCCGAAAAAGGAGTCTTTGAACCACCATTTATTGAATGGACATTGACATTAATTATTTCAACCGGCCTGGTCCTTGGCACGTGATGCCAAGAGGACCTTGGGGAAAGAGCCCTGCCATCCCCGGTTTGAAGAGCGTGCGCCGAGCCTGAGAGCCACCGTTACCACAGAGACATCCCCTAGCTCACCATGAGCTGTCACAGTCCATGTATCGGTGGTCAGAAGGACTTTGCCGGACACAGATGCAGACAACGCGCTTAAAAATTTTGGGATGAACGTGGCACTGGTCAGGGCAGGGAACGGCTTTTCTGGAAAAGAAATGCCAGCTCTGCATCGGGTATTGGGGCAGGCAAGGCCATGACGGGGCGGAACCCATCTGTTCCACCAGACGGAAAGGCAACATTTCCAAGGCCAAAGCCTGGCAATGCCGACATTAAAGGCTTTTGGCTTTGGGAATGGTTTGGGTTAAAGTGTTTCTTCTGCTCCCAAACCTGGAAAAACAGAAGGCTGGCTGCTAGACTGGCCGCTGTACGGCATGCAGGTCGTCAAACTGGTGGAAGGAGAATGGGTAGGATGGGTCTTTTGGGGGTTTGCCGGTGGTACTCGGGCGACAGTGGAGGCTGAAAGCGGAGGCTGATCCCTGATCATGACTCTGAGGGGACATGGGCAGCTGAGGAACGCTTGGTGGTGGCGGAGGAGGAGGAGGAGGCGGAGACAGAGGGTGTGACAGTGTTTTGGAAGCCCGGCATCGGTGGGCCTTTTTTTGGCCAAGTGTTGCCGTCATTTCAACTCATGCATTCGCTGCATGTGACTAGACATGTTGGTGGTGGTTAAACACCTAAGATTCTTGCCTCTACTGATGCGTTTATAGCAAATGCGGCATATGACATCGCCTGGTGAATCAGAGGCTTGCTCGAAAAAGGCCCAGGCTTGAGAGGTCCTGGACCTTTTCGACGGCGATAAGCGAGGAGCGGGGTTTGCGCTGACCGGGGCTGGCGGAATAATCTCAGCGGACTTGTGCGACCGCCCTCTCCCTTTTTGAGGTGGGACCCGTACTGACACTACCCCATCGTCTTCCTCCTCGTCCAGTGATGAAGCGCTCGCAAGAAAATTCTGCTAAAAAGACCACGTTGGATCCGCAATGTCGTCATCATCAACATAATCAACACAGGTGATTTCGTCGCCCTGACATTCTGCATCCAGGAGCTGCGGGCTACAAGCAAGAGGCACTGCAAGGCGTTGCCGACCACCCGGGATTTTTGCCGATTGACCGGCTTCCTTCTCCTTCCTCCTCCTCCTCAGTAGCATCAGAGCAGAGAAAATCATCCTCTTTGGCCTCTTGATCTTTGGAAATGCCTTCTGACCCCAACCGCATTTTGTCATCAAAGAGGTCTTCAGAAAATGGATTATCCACAGTGGTGGGTACATGAGTTGACATTTGGGCTGCTTCATGTTGGACGGATGCTGACGATGCTGATGACGACATTTGTGGCCGTGACTGGGAGGGCGAGGAGGTAAGAATGCTGGATGCAGGTTGCAATAACCACTGCAGAACAGATTGGCGATGCTGTTCGTTACTGAGATTCACAGGGCCCTGACCCAGCGATGACAGCCTGACCGTCCTGCAAAATGACGATCCGGGTGCATGCGTGTTGTCGCCAGCACTGGAAGCAGCACCTCTCGTACCTCTACCTCCATGTTCTACCCCCCTCTTTGCTCGCGTACCACCTGCAGTTCGCTCCATGTTCAGAAAGAAAAAAATTTAAAAACGTATGGAAGAGTTTTTGACAGTCTCTTATTGAAAGACGGTAAATCACAGCTATTCTTAAATCCCTCTAATTTCCTACAGCCAACTAGGATTAAAAACTGAAATGTTTCTAGCGAATACCTGTGAAATGCTGTCTGGTGGAAAGAACCATAAGACAAAATCAACAGTGTTCTTCCTTCAGTCCCAGGGATTTACAACTGTCCAGTAGTACTAGGAATTGATAGTTTTCAACAAAATATCATACAAGTGCGCTATCTGTGCCAAACTGAGATTCACCGAGTTCAGTAAAACTATTCAAAAGTTACACGGATGAGAAATTGCGTTTTTTTTCGCAATGACAAACGAGAACAGTTACTTAGAAAATTTTCGTATCCAAATTTAAATACAAGGTGGCTATTTGAACAAAACTGGGGCGCACCAAAGTGCAAAACAGCTATTTAAAAGTAATACGGATAACAAAAGGTGGTTTTTGCACCAATGAAATACACCAACAGTTACCAGAAAATTTCTGTATCCAAATTTAAATACAAGGTGGCTCTTTAAACAAAACTGGGCTGCACAAAATAAAAGGTACAATTTCACCTCAGGTGCGAAGTGTGCTGGCCAAAAAGTGGTAAAAAAAATGCCATTTCAATGCAGGTTCAAAGCAGAGTCTGGGCTGCACAATATCCACTCTCCTTTCCAAAGACAGCCTGTCTGTCTGTCTGTCTGTCTGTCCCCCCCTCCACCCTCCCCGCACGGCTGCACAGCGCTAGATGCTTCTTTAAAAGTCTCTGTCTAATAATAAGACCTGAAATTCTCTAGTCTACCTATATTCTAATGTGCACAGCTAAAAGCATAGTTGTCTGTATGACTAAAGAGACGAACTGTGTCTCTGAGCTGAGCTGTCTTGAGAGAGATCTAGCACACGTCTTGCTCCGGTGAGAGACACTGAAACACTGATACTGAACAGGAAACGCTGGTCTATGCAAAACGAGGTCATGTGACTTTTCCAGCCAATGACAACCATACACATCACAATCATGACGTTGCACACCCAGCTCAGCCTGCTCTATGCTCTAAGCTGATTTGCTGGCGACCAAAATGACAGGCAGCGCTGAAAATGGCGCGATAGTAATAGAGTATCTGCAGATTGTCACCTAAAATATCGCGTGATCGGAAATTTCTGATCAGTCTAAAAATCGTGCCGATTTCAACTTTGTCGATTATAATCACTCATCCCTAGTTAGCAATAATCCTTGCAGATTTTAGGACATGTTGTGGATGGTAAATTTGCAGCACGCCTATTGGGTCCTTGTTGCAGATTTCACCCTTCACAAACAGATAAATTTATATTTATCCTGCTTTTGCTTGCCTTAAGCATCTGGCTCATATACCAGTCATATAAATAGGGCCCTACAAACAATAATAAGGCTCCATTCATCATGTATCAGGGCTATGTCACTAATATCCATTGGGGATACCTTAAAAATTAATACTGTGGCTAGACCATTGGCGTCCATAAATACCAACTCTTTTGGACTATGTTTGATCTATTTCACATTCATATGTGCCAGATACAAAAGCATGGTAGACCATGTTGTATAGGCCAAGCCTAGTGTTTTTCGAACTATGTTGGTTTATTTCCTGTTGGTATGTGCTTTACATACTTTAAAGCATATAACGACAGGAAATGAGCCAACATAGTCCAAAAAAAACTTGGTTTGGCCTATACACCTTTATGGACCCACCTTTGTAAGGTATCCCAATGGATACCAGTAACGAGACACCAAAACATGTGAATGAGGCCCTAGTAGGGTCTATAAGGCTCTATGAATATAAACCAGGAGATTATCCAGTGCATAAGGCAAACGTACATTGCAAAGGCAGAATGAACAAAAATGTATTTTTTCGAACAGATACAGGAACTTAAATCCAAAATGTAATGGGAAAGGTGTCTAACACCAAAGTAGCATTCCTTTGGTATCCTCCTGTCTGATCACTATACCTTTTTATTTTACTTTATAGGTAAGTGCTGCATATTGCAATTTCCTATACAGTTAACCACTGAGAACAAAACATAGTATACATGTTTTCCAGCCTACAGGTGACGAATTCCACTGAATGGTATATATCAAGGATTTACGTTTGTCCATGGAGACCATCAATGTATATACTAAGCATAGAGTCCAAATACAATGTGCTTTTTGTACATTTGCTCAATGTGAACATTGCAGAGCAGAGACTAGAACATGGTACTGATATGAAGCTACCCGCAGTATGCAAGCAATGTCTACCTATAGATGCTTTTTGAAATCCTTACACAATCTTTTCCCACCATCTGCATCAGAATCTGCCGCCTGCACATTTAATGTCAAATTTACCGTGGCCTTAAAATAGGAGGCTCATGATAGATGCACAATATTATAGCATAAGTGACCTGTTTTATTTGACAGCCATATGGTAAATCTGAATCTTTACTCAAACTTTATATTATATTTTACATAGTGGCATTGACATGTTTCAAAGTACGTGACATATGGTAGTGAGATAGCACATCACCGTATAAAAAAACTGGTACATTTGACTATTCTCCCAGGGTATTTTAGAATTCACAGACTAAATGTTTCCAACATTTTTAAAACCCCCGTACTGCCTCCTACTGTCCTAAAACACAAAACATCGGTACCTACTCCAGCAGCATCACTGCTTTGGTGTTTCTCGCTGATGATGTCACATACGTTGCTCATGTGACACTGCAGCCAATCACTGGCCTCAGAGGCCATGTGCAGTATATAAAGGCACGTGACCACTAAAGCCCTGCTTGGCTTATGATTCTGTGAGCTATATAGAGGATGCCATCATGGCATTACAGTGAATGAATACTGTTTTGAGGTTTCAGGAAAGCAGGGGACAGTGAGGTCTTTAAAACTGTTGGAAAACCGCTTTAAGAGGAAGCGTATTAGCTAACAACCTATGGTGAGTGGAAAGTGTCATATAATCCATATGGGGGATCAAAACATGTTGGAACTTCTATACACTCAGTTAAAGTTAAAGGGGTTTTGCCAAGAAGTGAGTTCCTCACCTAACAGGCTGATATTCCCCTCTTGAGGCTTGAAAAAAGGGGCGCTGTGTTTCTGTGTTTAAAAAAACAAGTACCTCCTCTGTGATGTCATCGCTCCACCTCCCATGCACGTTCCTGATACTCAGTCTCTGTAGCTGCGCAAACATTGTTTTGCTAATCCACAGAGGAGAACTGTATTGTGCACAAGCTATATGTGTTTTATTTCTCCCTCTTATTGGCTCAGGAGAGAAGACAAGCTCAGCAGGCAGTCTTCTTTCATTCCTTCAGGAATGGCTGCAGAGAGGGAGGGGGGCTGTGCAGAGAGCTAGGGAGCTTCTGCATGTTTACTCAGATAATGACATTACAACCAGTGAATTCTCTATACAAAAGAACGGGATCTTTCTCCCCAGTCCCTTCAAAGCTCGTTTATGTTCCCTGCCATCAGATAAGAAGAGCAAACAATGCAAGCGTGGCCAAATCAGCTCCTGGTCGTGTCTAATGGAAACTGTCAGGAAACCAAGGGCATGTAAGGAAGGCTGTAACTCTCAGAGGCTTCACTTTTTTTGATGACATATATTTAGAAAAGTGATTAAATACCCATTTTGGAGGATCCCACATCAACATTAGATCGTGACAAGACCCCTTTAAACTTGGGTCCAGAGAGGTATCTGGACCGGGTCGCCCTTTTCAGGGCGGTTACCATATGGTTAGGATCTAGGGTTTTGATAGGCCAAGCAGGCACATCTTAGGGATAGCACTATTTCCCTATCTTTATTCTCACCATCAATGTATCTAAACTCATTCATGGCATTTATTGCTATACCATATAGTGTTATACCATATTTTTTACACTTTGCACTTTCATGTTAATGATTATTAATAGAAGATAAGTTTTAGTTGAATTATTTAGTACTTTTTTTGCATTGTAAGTATGTAAGTGGTGAGTACTAGTCATGGTCCCCTACGGACATCACGTTTTCTAGTGTGTTGGTTTAAAAACAGAGGGTGATGCAAGTGAGAAAATCACAATATATGACTGAAAAATGAAAAAATAGATACACACAAAAGATCGAACACTCCCATAAATGACTGAGAATAAAAATACATATCCTTTATTAAGTTATAGGAGCATTTAATAATAATTAAGGTGTTTAACATAATGTAATAACCCCAGCGCTGGCCCCTCACAGCGAGCCGGCCATACATGTGAATGAGGCGGGTGTCGCTTGCTGCCATCCTCCTCATTAACTTCTATGGAAGCTTCTAAATATAGCCAAGTGTGCGCGTTTGGCTATATTCGGGAGCTTCCATAGAAGTGAATGGCGAGGATGGCCGCAAGTACCGCCCTCCTCATTCACATGCACCAACAGCTTGCAGCTCGCTGTGAGAGGCCAGCACTGGGGATTTGACATCATGGTAAAACCCCTTTAAAAAGCATTAAAAAAAAGGAGAGCACACAAAGACTTGTATAGTGTTGGACTGGGATGCATGTGGCCCACCAGTGGAGTTGATTCTTGGGGCCCACCAGTGGAATTGATCCTTGGGGCCCACCCATGGAGTGGAATCTTGGCACCCACCAGTAGAGTTGATCCTTGGGGCCCACCCATGGAGTGGATTCTTGGGGCCCACCAGCAGAGTTGATCCTTGGGGCCCACCAGCAGAGTTGATCCTTGGGGCCCACCAGCAGAGTTGATCCTTGGGGCCCACCAGCAGAGTTGATCCTTGGGGCCCACCCGTGGAGTGGATTCTTGGTGCCCACCCGTGAAGTGGATCCTTGGAACCCACCAGTGGAGTTGAATCTTGGGGCTCACCAGTGGAGTTAATTCTTGGGCCCCACCAGTGGAGTTGTTTCTTGTAGCTCACCAGCAGAGTTGATCCTTGGGGCCCACCCATGGAGTGGATTCTTGGTACTCACCAGTGCAGTTTATTCTTGGGGCTGTCCAGTGAAGTTGATTCTTGGAGTCCATGTCTAGAGGCCCACCAGGGGCTTTCCCTGCTTTTCTGTAGGTCAGTCCAAGCCCAGACTTGTAATAAACATAGCAAGATCAGCAGAATCAACAACTCTATGTATACAGTGGCATTCCTGTTTATGTACACTTACTATGTTAGGTATCAAAATTGTGCTTGTGACATATGTGATTGACTATTCTTTGGCTTAATATATACCATTAATGGTATATATACCATTGTGGGTATGCAGTTGTGGCTTTTACCTGTGCTGGCTATTCTTATTATAGGTCTTTGTGTTCTAAATTTTGTTGCTTTCTTAATTATTATTTAATGGTACTATCTTTTCAATAACGTATATGTATTTGCATTCTCACTCCTTAGCTAAAGTTATACAATTCCAGGAGGAACAACAGAGGAGCCACAGAATGACACATTGCAGTGTTCTACGAACAGGTGCTCCAGAACTGTTACATGCAGAATACAAGTATTCACAAAAACAGACATGTCAGGGGAACTGACAGATCCTCATTAAATATTCTACACCCATCATGTAAAACAAAGCCCCCTCTCTTGTTGTTTGCATATCTAACTTAACATAGTCTAGAAAAACTGCACTAAACTTTCTTCTTTTACGTGTAATTTCAGATGTCTAAATTTCAGATGTATCTTTACAAAAGCTGCTAGACAAGCGCCATCTGTCCGTGATTTTAAGACAAAGTGACAGTTTTGCTCGTTCCTGATGTGAGTATGGGGGTTATACAGATGCCGGTTTTATACCAAACTGGTTAAATATGCTGGGAAAATTAACCCCTTGGCTGACAAATGTTTTGCCCAAAATACATTTCTCCAGACAGATTTGCATTTCCTCTGTTGCTTCTGAATGATAAAAATCCTTTTCATTTTCAGTGTATTAATTAACAAAATGAGTTAATTAGATGCAAATTAATATTTACATGATTTTTGTCTGTGTTTTTAAGAACAAGGTGAAAGCATATTCACACATATACAGTATATGGGATTCAATTTTTGGGATACTTACAAAGTATTTAGTCATTTAATTAATAAAAATGTATATTATTGTTACAATGTTATTCATTTATATAGCGCTGTCATATTCCACGGTGCTTTACAGAGATAGCCATCACTCTCATTGCTCCCATAGACACCTGAGAGTCAATTTAATAAACCCACATTTATTAGTAATGGCATACTTTATACCAGTGCAAAATCCAGTATAATAAATTTGATCTTTGCTCTGGGGCAGCTCTTCTGTATGTTTGCTACTCTG
Source organism: Phyllomedusa bahiana (assembly GCA_025379985.1). Taxonomy (NCBI): domain Eukaryota; kingdom Metazoa; phylum Chordata; class Amphibia; order Anura; family Hylidae; genus Phyllomedusa; species Phyllomedusa bahiana. The sequence continues at coordinate 43,780 of JAODAL010001368.1, read as the reverse complement.
TACCCTAATGTCAACGCTATTGTTAATAAATACGAAAAAAATGTAAGCAGCACCATTGTCACAAACAGAGTATTCCCAATGGAATGTACCAGTTCATCCTCTATTGAGTCAGTCCAAACTCACCCCCAAAAAATCTCCAAAACATTAGTGTAGTCAAGGGATTCCATAAAATTTATCAAAGTGAGTACATAAAAGTGCAATGTTTTGGCCAAAGCAATGGCCTTTATCAAGCATCGTTGGCCGAAACGTTGTACTGTTACGTAATCATTTTGGTCAATTTGGTGAATATGGATAAGATTTTTTTTTTAATGTTATTGTTAATGTCATTAGGATTACATTCCATCTCTAGAATTCTCTAGAAAATTATGTTCTTATTTTAAATTAGTCCTTCTAATTTATTTATAGTTATGGCTCAGGTACACATGCCCAGTCTTCTTTTACCTTCAGCATGTCTTCGGCTCTTTAAACTGTGACCCTTCCATTTCCTTATTACACACTTCTTTTTTTCTCCTGATATCATCTCCCATCATAGCAATGTTATAAACGTGTGAACTGTATTTATAGATCTTTGATGATGTCATAATTTGATATATGGACTATGCCTAGATTAAAGGGGTTGTATCATTACATTAAATGGTCTTCGGAATAAGGGGACAGTGAAAACAAGCAACTTTGCAATTGGATGTCATTAGCAAAGCTGTCTTGTTTTCACTGTCTCCCTTATCTGTGTTTTGTGTAAACACTGTTCCCCAGTGCTGGTCGGATTCCTCCTCCTTTCATTTCATTGGCTAACAGCTCTACTAATTTACATTCTGTCTGGCCCCCGGTCGTATTCATTGGAGTGTGCATTCCTGCCTCTCTCACTCAGAATAAGGGGCTGACAACATTTTACTCTGCACAGCCAGGAGCTGCACAGTAACGCTGCAGCTGCTTCTACAAAAAAACAGCAGAATTGTGCCTGGTGCCTAAGGGAGACAGATCTGTGCTGCTCTGGATGAGTTCATAGAAGATTGGATTCAACTGTAAAAAACATCCCGATGTGAGAGTAGAAGAGATCATTGATCTGAGAACATAGAAGACTCTCTAGACTGAATGCAGGGCTGTGGTATGTAAACAAACACCTCTTACAAAATAAGACTGCATAGGGAGAGGAAGGACACAGTGACATGTGGACAGACAGAGAGGGGTAAGAGCATGTGCTATCCCTTCCCACTGATCTCAAATAAACACACTGACTCGGGAGCGAGCATGAACAGTGAAGGGAAGGGGATGATGTCAACACCCTTCAGTTAAGAAACACCCAGCTGGGAGGGGAAAAAACGCCCCTGGATTTTAGCAACTGAGAAACTGAAAGTACAGTGAAACAGCCGAACTGATGAAGTGATACATCCCCTTTAAGCATGAAAGAATCCACAGCACTCAGGAGAAGATAATGTGCAATAAAACATGTATATTTATTCCACCAAATGCATATATAGAACAAATAGGAAAGCGTGACCTGAGATACACTTCGTTTTGGTCCATTATAGGATCTTACTCATGTTGCAATGAGATGAGTCACAGAGGAAAAAACTAGAAATATGATGTCAATGGAGTTGTTGTAACATTGGAGAAGGAACGGCTGCAGCTGAATGGTGGTTCTCATTGTGGCTCTTTTATACACTGCTACCACCAATGCTACAGCAACTCCATTGGCATCATATTTCTAGTCTCTTCTTCAGTGACTCATCTCATTGGGACTCACATGAGTAATGTCCTGTAACCAAAATGTCATGAAAGTCAGGTCACTTTTTCCTATTTGTTTTATGCAGTGGTAGAATAAATGTACATATTTTATTGCACATTAACTTCTCCTGAGTGCCGGGGAGTGTCTCACACATGTTTATGGAATGCAATATCCTTTCACGTGACCGTGACTCCTATTTTGGCAGAGTGGTGAACATCAAGTATTGTGCCTAGATTACGACATCATATAAACCAACTACAACTAGATTAAAGGGGTATTTCATCTAGATGCATTTGTTTCCTCTCCACATAACATGGCTGCCTATGACAGTGCCATAGATTTTGATGCATTTCCAACCACAACTCCATTTCAACTCCTCCTAGCCATGATTTTAAGACTGAGGATAAAGTAGAGCCAGGATCAATCATTCTGGCCATTCAATGGATTAGTGATAACTGCTTCTGGTTGGGGTACTCTCTTAGACTATGCATGGGTGTGTTGCATGTGGCTACATATTTCTTCTGCAGGAACCAATGGTATGGTTAAGATCAGTAGTTGACCATATAATACATGCCAACTCCTCCTTAAAGGCCACTGTTTATTTCAGTGCATTTTGGTGCACAAAACAGATATTTTTTGTACCGTTTTATCCATCCAAATTGTCCCATGGGCTTGAATAGTAATATGCACCATTGAGGAACACAGCATGTTTTTGTAATGCATTGCATAAAAAGAGGAGTGCAAGTCCATTGTTTTAGTATTGTCAGGGCAGAAATTGCATTAAGAGACAGAACATGGATTGGCCTTATAGAACTTTTTTCTTTTCTAAAATCTCTATAATTAATCTGAAAATGGTCATTAATTACATATTTAAAATCATATAAAAATAATACATAAAGTAAAAATATTGTATCTTATTTCTGTTATATCTAATTTATGATATGATATATGAAATGTGCTAATTTAGCACCTGTCCTACTGCATCTCTATAACCGAGACAAAATTATCCTGGATACTGGTAAATAACCTGGACCCAGGCTTTGACTGGCCCACAGGGGAGTATGGGAAGCCCCTGATGGGCGACTGGACATAGTTCGGACCTGGGGTGCTTTTAAGGGAGAAAAGGCAGGGGAAAAAAGGCAGAAACGAGAGACAGTGTAAGAGCCATGTGCAGTAAGTACAGTCATGTATAGTCACTCTAGGGTGGGCACCAAGAATTAACTCTACTGGTGGACCCTTAAAATGAGATTCACTGATAGGGTCTCAAGAAACAGCTGCCCTGATGGGCCTCAGGCATCCCAGTCTGATACTGTCAGGACCAGAGGCCCCTGACTACCCTGTGCACTAGTATCTTATGGTACTTGAGTTACCATTGGGCCCACACAGATCCAGCACCAGGATGGGACTGGAGCCTCTGCTCCCTCTATAGCTAAGCCTCTGTTGTATAGGTGGACACCAGTGCAGGGCCATCACTCAAAATTAAACACTGTTTCCTAGTATAAGCTAGCAATAAGACCATTAATGTTGGACTGAAGTTCCTTAGGACCACTAGAGGAAATTTTCTAAGGGCCCATCCTCTATCTTTAGAAGATATGTGCATGTCATACTCTTTGTATGGTAAGTCTTTTATTAAATAATTATTGCACATGCAAGATTTCTTAGGATACCTCGTAATTGGGTTTAAAGTCCTATCCAAAAGAGGTTGTCTTTTGCTAGACCCTTTAAATATTAGGAATGTAAGTATGTCATAGCATGGGTCTGAGGAAGGATCTTTTGCTTCTTTGTTGGGCCAATCTCATCCTGAATACAGTTGGTATTATCCTATGGCCGCAGTTCAGCCGAGAATCGCATGTGGTACGCACTACACCTGTGTTTTTAATTGGCTTAATTAGTGGCCACACCGATTTGCCAGTCAATACTGTCAAAGCCAAGTGGCCACTAGCATTGATAACAATAATAACTGATGACATTGTTAATAAAAGCTCGGTGTTGGGTGCCAAATTTGTGAGGCCCCTAATTGAGCCAATTAAAAACACCGGTGCAGCACACCACATGCAGTTTTTGGCCACATTGCGGCCGTGGCTCAATTTTTCAACCCAAATTGGCCTAAATGAATACAGTGGCTACGGAAAGTATTTAGACCCCTTTACATTTTTTACTCTTTCTTTCATTGCAGCCATTTGGTAAGATCAAAAAAGTTCATTTTTTTGCTCATTATTGTACACTCTGCACCATCTTGAAAGAAAAATAAAACGGAAATGTAGATTTTTTGCAAATTTATTAAACAAGAAAAACTGAAATATCCTATGGTCATAAGTATTCAGACCCTTTGCTGTGACACTCATATTTAACTCACATGCTGTCCATTTCCTTCTGATCCTCCTTGAGATGGTTCTACTCCTTCATTGGAGTCCAGCTGTGTTTAATTAAACTGATTGGACTTGATTAGGAAAGGCACACACCTGTCTATGCAAGATCTCATAGCTCACAATGCATGTCAGAGCACATGAGAATCATGAGGTCTAAGGAACTGCCCAAGGAGCTCAGAGACAGAATTGTGGCTAGGCACAGATCTAGCCAAGGTTACAAAAGAATTTCTGCAGCACTTAAGGTTCCTAAGAGCACAGTGGCCTCCATAACCCTTACATGTAAGAAGTTTGGGACGAACACAACTCGTCCTCCACCTGGCCGTCCAGCCAAACTAAGCAATTGTGGGAGAAGAGTCTTGGGGAGAGAGGTAAAGAGGAACCCCAAGATCACTGTGGCTGAGCTCCAGAGATGCAGTAGGGAGATGGGAGAAAGTTCTACAAAGTCAACTATCACTGCAGCCTCCACCAGTCAGGGCTTTATGGCAGAGTGTGCCGAAGGAAGCCTCTCCTCAGTGCAAGATATATGAAAGCCCACATACAGTTTGCAAAAACACATGTATTACTCCCAGACTATGAAAAATAAGATTCTCTGGTCTGATGAGATGAAGATTGAACTTTTTGGTGTTGTCAGCGGTATGTGTGGAGAAAACCAGGCCCTGCTCATCACCTGCCGAATACAATCCCAACAGTGACACATGGTGGTGGCAGCATCATGCTATGGGGGTGTTTTTCAGCTGCAGGGACAGGATGACTGGTTGCAATTGAAGGAAAGATGAATGCAGCCAAGTACAGAGATATCCTGGATGAAAACCTCTTCCAGACTGGACCTCAGACTGGGCCGAAGGTTCATCTTCCAACAAGACAATGACCCTAAACACACAGCTAAAATAACAGCAGTGGCTTCAGAACAACTATATGCCCATTCTTGACTGGCCCAGCCAGAGCCCTGACCTAAACCCAATTGAGCATCTCTGGAGAGGCTTGAAAATGGCTGTCCACCAACGTTCACCATCCAACCTGAGGGAGCTGGAGAGGATCTGCAAGGAAGAACGGCAGAGGATCCCCAAATCCAGGTGTGGAAAAACTTGTTGCTTCATTCCCAAGAAGACTCATGGCTGTACTAGCTCAAAAGGTGCTTCTACTCAATACTGAGCAAAGGGTCTGAATACTTAAGATCATGTGATATTTTAGTTTCTGTTGTTTAATTAATTTGCAAACATATCTACATTTCAGTTTTTTTTTCCTTTCAAGATGGGGGGTGGGCAGAGTGTACATTAATCAGCAAAAGAATGAACTTTTTGGATCTTACCAAATGGCTGTGTCAAGTTGGTAATTTAAGGGAAAAACATCAAAAGTATGTTTCATCATTACATTCTTATTAAGCTCATCAGATAGTTTGTTAAACTGCTTTTACTGCTATACATCCTTATCGAAGTATCAGATATCTTCAACACAGCTTTCCTTGAGACAGATACAGTGTCTGCTAAAAGCTAGAGATTCAAGGCCTTCCTCCTCCCCCCAGATGATACAGAGGAGAGTTTGGGAATGTGTCATATCAGCTAATGCTTCATACGTACATGCAAATTATAACTTGTCTCTTAGCAACCACCAATTAACCAATCATGTAGTGATAGAATAGTCATGTGATTAAAAAGTTCTATTGGAATGTAATTTACTGTGATTAAATCAGATTCATGTCCCAGCCAAAGCATGTGGGTCATATTTCTCAAGCTCAAACTGTCGACAGCTATAATCAATCAATTTGGAACAGAGACATCTAAATGGATAAGGAGTGGATCAAAAGATAATTTCCACACCTGATTTTATCATCTTGACAGCTGCAATGAAAGAAAGAGTGAAAAATATAAAGGGGTCTGAATACTTTCCGTGCCCACTATATGTGCTTTATTAAAAGTCCTTCCCCTGCTCAACCATGAATTTGGTAGTACATCTGCAGTACTTGTAAAGAACATATAGAAAACACAGTCAAATAAAAATGTCTACAAGAAAACAAGCAAAAAAGTAAACAAGCAAGCAACATAGTAAAAGGACGAGCAGCAGGTTTATAGGTTTGCTTTATATTGTTTACTTTAAGTGTTTACTTTATTAAAATGTATTTAGAAACAGCATCTAGACAAACACATTTAACTTTCACGTTGACCTATATCCCCTACCAAATGGAGGCCCCCTGAACGCATACACATTTTATAAAGGCAGAGAAGTGGTTAATATTGCAGTATAATAGTGTGGGCCTCCTGGTTACATTGCTAACTATCCATTCAATGAGCTTGATTGATAGATCCTCCCTTCTCTTTTATTTAGCGGCTTTGGTATTATTCCTCTGCATCCAGCTCTCGTCAGGGAGCCATCACGCATGGTTTACAAGGTCTCATTCTAGCTTTCCTCCACATGACCTCCCACATTCAGGTTCAGTGCAGCAGCACCTGAACTGCTGAGAGGACAGAACAATGTCAGTGCTGGGCAGATTAACCCTGGTGCTTGCCAAATGTTACAAGCCTACCTGCTTTGAATGTTTGAGAGTTTTGGGGAAACTGAGTCATCGGCTGCAGGCCTTGCATATGGTAGGGCAACTCTCCAAAGATCGCTCTACGTTAGACCGGTTCACTCCTGTTCTCCCAAACATAAACTCCGTTAATCCTCTCTGACTGCTGTAACAATAGCAAGCAGGGCCCCGGCTCATTAGCTGCCAAGTCTCCTGTACTTTGGCTGAGTGAGCAATGGGCTCTGTCTCCTGAACACTCATCTAGGTGGTACATTGCCTGTAAAGAATGTTCTTTTTTGCATCCAAAAAGACAGTTACTAAAAACAAGAGCAGGAATATGAGGCCTTCACATCTGTTTCATCTCTCATGCTTCTCACATGAATCACCTGCCCCTAAATCCTGGTAACACTAGAGTCTGGATCACTGGAGCATATGCGTACAACATCAGTAATATGTCTGCTGTATTCCTCGGGTAGGGGCCTGTAATCTTCCAGCATATAGTGACATAGAAAATGCTCATAGAGAAGAAAAGACTATGGGGTAATGTGTTCTACAAATAGTCTCCAAAAAAAAATGGCAATCTCACAAGAGTGACTTCTGATCACTATATTTACTATTTTGCCATAGGCAAACTTAAACTCTATCAGTTCTCTATCTATAAAACACTAAAATGTAACCTCTAACCCCTGATGAAGCAGCCAGGTTAGCTGGTGAAACATGTTGGGGAGGTCACGCATGACGTTTTAAATTGTGATTTCTCACCTCTGTCTACAAGTGCCACCCGCTGCACCCGCTCCTGTGTCCATTAGATTAGGGACGATTGCCCAAGTAGGAGGCTTGGGATCCCTCACTGGAGTTAATAAATTGCTGTATATATAAGGCTTTCCTGTTGGTAGGTGGGGTACCACAATACTTGATAATGGAAAAGGAGCTATTCCGTCCTTCAGAAATAGAAAGGGTTAAATGATGAGGTTAGAAATCAGGTTTTTAAATAGTGTGTATAGAGGTTAAGCGTTATACATAATAAAAGTTACGTTTTAGTGTTTTATAGATAGAGAACTGATAGAGTTTAAGTTTGCCTATGGCAAAATAGTAAATATAATGTGTTGTACAACACACTGGGCAGAGTTGGGCTGAGTTCACATTGCGGTTGGGGGCCTGTTTGGACTTTTTTGACTACATTTGCTCTGTTTCCCAAGTGTAAGGGCTATTTTGTCCGGCACAGAAAGTGTTTAAGTCCATGAAAGAGAGAAAAAGTAGTCCAAAAGTAACTATGTTTGCGCTGTTGTTTCATATGGATGCGTCACAAAAATCCATAATGGGGCCAAACCGCAGTGTGAATCTAGCCTTACTAATACTTAGACAGTGTAAAGTTAAACTAGACAGTCTAAGGATGCACAAAATTTATCACAGTTAAAGTGGTTGTTTCACTACATTGATTCTTATCTCAGTCCTGTTTTCTTGGTTTCATTTTGAATTCAGGGGTGTGTTTACTGGCTTCCACTAGGCTGCAGTAGAAGCCAGGTCTGTAGCTATAGCAACCAGTGCTGGCAGCCTATCAGGAGAAACCAAACAGGTCTGTATCTATAGCAATCTGAGGAGCTGATGCAGCCCATACAAGAGGGGAGGATATCTAGGAATAGGTAGGACACTGTTAATGGACACATATTGCAAAGTGACTCGTTTTTGCAAAATCTTTAATATAGAAAGCAATCCTTGTAGTGAGGCAGCCCCTTTAAGCCCAGCAAAGAGATAAGCACCACAATAAAAGAAAATCGGAGTGCCACAAGTGTGTATACAACAAATGCAAAACATATAAAGAAAACAGGACACACCTTAAAAAAGTGCCCGCCCCTGAGATACGTAAAATACATGAAATTTATTAGGTTATCATTACAGCTTATAAAAAATGAAAAAGCTGACCAGCTAAAAAACATCAATCCGTAATGTAAATCCAGAATCAGGAGTTCCCATGGCCCTGCATGTACAATTGCGTGACAAATATAGGGAGCACAGAAATAAATAAAAAACTAACTACTACTTTAGATACAAGCGCCAGGTGTTTCAGGGAACAAGCTGCACAAAGATCGTCAGAGGAAATCTCCTGCTACAATCCTCTTATAGAGATAAAAAGTGTATATATATATATATATTATATTATTATTATTATTATTATTATTATTATTATTATTATTAAGTATTTTAGAGCGCCATTGAATCCAGGGCGCTGTACATTCGGGGGGTTACACACATTACATAAATCAAACGAGTACAGTGATAAGGGATAATGACAATTGGCACGACAGAGGGAGAGAGGACCCTACCCGCGAGGGCTTACAATCTACAAGGAGGGGGAAAGAGACAGGAGGTGAGGGGCAGACATGTATGTGGAGGAAGTAGTGACAAGTTTAGTGAGGGTTGTAGGCAAGCCTGAAGAAATGGGTTTTCAGGTTGTTTTTGAAGGTGGTGAAAGTGGAGGAGAGTCTGATGTGTTGGGGCAGTGAGTTCCAGAGTGTGGGTGAAGCACGGGAGAAGTCTTGGAGACGGTTGTGTGAGGAGCTGATAGACGATCGCGCTCTGTTCGCTGTATAAGGTACCAACTTAATCACAAGCGGCCCCCAAATAATCAAATTCCAAAATATGCAACCCCCATGCAAATAGTATAAAACAGTGTAAAACGCACCTATAATAGTGCAAACACTTCCCCAGAGATTCTCAGCTGATGTGAGCATCCAGTGAGAATCTCTGGGGAAGTGTTTCCACTATTACAGGTGTGTTTTACACTGTTTTATACTATTTGTATGGGGGTTGCATATTTTGGAATTTGATTATTTGGGGGCCGCTTGTGATTAAGTTAGTACCTTATACAGCGAACAGAGCGCGATCGTCTTTTATATATATACACAAATATAGGGAGCAATATGACCCAAGAGGGAGTAATGATCCTAAAATCTCCTCCTGTGTAAGAACCGCACCAATATTACATCAATATTATCCTAGTCGACAGTGTAACATACAAGTTAAGTGCCTACAATGGCAATAATAATTATCAGAGACACATAGGGAGGAAAAAACTCATTTGACTGTCTGGGCATGATTACAAATAGAAGATAAGACTCGTACTTACCTCCAGGACGCTCCCATCCTCTCTCAGCTGCCGGTTCGTTCATCCTGACTGTAGCACTGAACGGTGTTCATTCACGTGACAGTTGCAACCAATTACAGGCCACCGAGGTCATGCGCAGGGGACGTTGTGGCCTGTGATTGGCTGTACCTATCACGTGAACGTTCACTGTTTCCTACCTGAATGCACGGACCGGCAGCCGAGAGTGATCGGGAGCATCCAGTAGGTAAGTATGAGTATTATCTTCTATTTTTAATCATACCCCGATGGACAAAGGAGCATTCTTAGGTCCCGGAACACCCTTTAATGCAAAAGTTTTGGCACAATTTTGGCACACTGTGTCGACTTTGAGGAAATGCCCCTTTCTGCCAAGCCATTCCCTTTTGCCGCTAAGCCAGGTCCTTTGTTGAGTGAAGTGAAATAAGTGTCTAAAATGGGGTGTGGTATGTCCTAAATAAGTTGTCTGGCCCTGTGCTTGATGTCCCTGAGTCAGCAAACAAGTGCCAAGCACATTGGAGACCAGTGCATGCGCAGTAGCAGATCTCGCTCAAGCTCCTTCCCAATGTAATACTGCACATGGAATGGTCTCTGAAGAATCTAGCACTGGTTTGCTGACTCAAGGATATCGAATGCACCAGTAAATGTTCCAGTCTACGCCATTTCTGCCCCAATATGCCCCAATATTCAGGTATGTGTGAAATAGTAAATCTGCCCTTCTGTGTACGGTTTTGGGAAAAAATCTACAGCACCTCATATTATCTGGCATACTTGGACTATTTTTCTTTTAAAGAATATGGAAGTAGCAGTTCTCCAGACTTGAAAAATTACCTAAAATGTTAAAGTGCCTACACCTCCCTCTCAGTTATTTCTCCTTTTCTGCTTCTTAAAGTTGTGAACTTTCAGCCTGAAAACCCCCTATTTACAAAACTAGAACTACTATTATACAGGTTTTATGTCCTATTTAACTCTACTCCAAGCAAGCTCTCATCAATGCCCATTTTAGTACTCCTAACTGTAAATATTTGATGATGGTGCTAGTCACAAATGGTGACAAGACTGAAAAACTTTGTCACAGTTTACAAAATCTTGGTTGCATCGGGGACCATTTTGGTTGCCATCTGGAGTGATACAAGTAGGCGGGATGTAACTTCAATATTTCTATGTAATCATCTGATCATGAATGCTTCATAACTTTTTCGTATTTTTCCATTTCGCTCCATAAAAGATATACTTTGGCAACTCATCTGCTGTGGAGAAGTTCACATAGCAGAGGACATCAAAGCCTGTGCAACACAACTAGTAGAGCCAGGTTCATATCTACCTTCGAGGTTCTGTTCAGAGCCTCCATTGCAGAGGTGGTGCTGTATCCGTTACATGGCGGCCACTGTTCACGACAATGAGGTCCGTCAGATTTCCACCGTGGTGTTGATCATACTAAGCAAAAAAAGAAAAAAAATAGTGCTACCTTTGCTATTTTTTTTTCTTTTAATTTTGATGGAATTTGCAATGGAGGCTGTGACTGGCACCTCTATGTAAGTCTGAACTAGGGAACTAAGGTGTAAAGCTGTCCGTACTCATTCGAGTTGTGTCATTAGGACGCACACCAAACTCATTTGGATGCACTAACAATCTAATCTGTATGAGGACCTGTGCCTGATGGCATAATGTTGAGAAAAATGAAGACCTGTACATTGAAATCCTCTTATGCTGTTGAGAAATATGGTTATTACTCTCCCACTGAAATAAACATGCATATTTGCCAGAGTTGAGCACGAATGTTTATAGGTAGGTCAGAAAAGATAGCTAGCAGCTAAAAAACATGTTCCACTGCCAGCTCTCCTTTGTATATGGCTAGCTTTAGGTCTCAAGCACATGTGTAGGAAGCTTTAAGGTAGCACCTGGAATCCCACAGGGACTTCATCTGCTACTGTATAATGTCAGAGATATACACCCTAGAAGCAATGCCTCTCCGCGAGAACAGCTCCTTGCATAGATCATGCAATAGAATATGTCTGTAATTTTCTGTATGGTTCATACGAAAACAGACTGAAAGCTTTGTTGTGACGGCTGCTGCATGATGCTGTGGGCCTTATCCACATTATACGTTACTTGATGTATCAAGTAGAGATATAGTCAGTGTCATACTTGGGTGCCTGAGGCCCACCAGGGGAGTTGATTCTTGGGGCCCACCAGTGGAGTTGATTCTTGGGGCCCACCAGTGGAGTTGATTCTTGGGGCCCACCAGTGGAGTTGATTCTTGGGGCTCACAGTGGAGATTGGGCATTATTGTTCTGGGGCCCACAAGTGGAGTTGATTCTTGGGGCCCACAAGTGGAGTTGAATCTTGGGGCCCACAAGTAGGGTTGAATCTTGGGGCCCACAAGTGGAATTTATTCTTGGGGCCCACCAGTGGAGTTGATTCTTTGGGCCCCAGTCTGCCCACAGTGGAGTTGATTCTGGCCCCTTGGGGCCCCACAAGTGGAGTTGATTTTTGGGGCCACAAGTAACACAAAAAAAAAAAACGTGGAGTTGAATCTTGGGGCCCACCAGTGGAGTTGATTTTTCTGGCTCATTAGTGGGGTTGATTCTTGTGGGCCACCACTTCACGACCTCTCACTTCTGGACATGCGCAGACCTAAGCATGGGACGCCGCAACATGATTTTCACATGTGCGCTGTTATTGTTTAGAGGTTAAAACTACAGTATTTAAGGGGAGACGGAGGGATTATCCTTGCCTCCCAACATCAGAGAATGCCACAAGTTATCATACCAGGATGCCACAGGTTGTCATATCACATCAAGGTGTATTTATCAATAGGGCTGTTTGCCAGGACATTAGCCCCATACATCTCATATGTGTTTTTTAACATTCTTTTGATTTCTGTCCCCTGATGAACCTTCCTGGTTGAAGGGGAAATGCGTTGTGACTTTTTTCACAGTATAAGGTATATAGATTATTGGGAAACAGTAATAACAAAAGATATTTGGCTGTTTGGGACCCATAGAGTGAGGGCTCTGTAGGATTTCCGATAGTGGAGCAACCCTTTTCAGGGCAATTATCCTACTTTTAAGTCGGGCCACGGGAGCATTCGTTCCCCTGTGAACACATACTTACCCGGCCGTGCTCCTGCTTCTCCGCGTCCCTCTGACAGCCAGTGTGTGCGTCCCCGCTCCCTAGGGCGCACACTTGCCGGCTCTCTCAGTTTTAAAGGGTCAGCACGCCGACAATTGGTTGATTGCTGGCCACTGACCCTATATAATGGTAACACCCCCAGCACATCCTCACCAGATCTTTAGTTCCATGTGCCTTTAGAGAAAGCGATTCTTGAAGTGTGTTCCTGTCTTGCCATGTACCGACCCTTCTCGACCACAAATCTTTTCCGCCTGCCCTGACCTGCCTGCCTGTCCCTGACTACGAGTTTGCCTCACGTTCTGGTACCTCGCTGCACCTTGGGTGCCTCTGCCAGCAAGTCACATCAGGGGTAGGCACCTGGTGGAATCCTGCCGCAGCAAGTCCATCCCACTTTGCGGCGGGCTCTGGTGAATACCTGGACCCACTTAGACTCCGCTCCTTGGTGTGGCCGTTATCACCGCTTGTGGTAGTCCAGTGGATCCACTACTCCTGCCGTTATTATTATTATTATTATTAACATTTATTTTAAAGCGCCATTGATTCCATGGCGCTGTACATTTGAGGGGGGTCACATACATGATATGTCAAGTGAGTACAATAATGACAATGAATGACGTATAACTGGTACAGAGGGAGAGAGGACCCTGCCCACGAAGGCTTACAATCTACAAGGAGGAGGGAAGAAGACAGGAGGAGAGGGGCAGACATGTTTGTGGGGTAGTACAGTGGCAGCAGGGTTATTGTAGGTTATAGGCAATCCTGAAGAAATGGGTTTTCAGGTTGCTTTTGAAGCTGGTGAGAGTGGCAGAGAGTCTGATGTGTTGGGGCAGTGCATTCCAGAGTGTGGGGGAAGCACAGGAGAAGTCTTGGAGACGGTTATGTGAGGAGCTGATAAGAGGAGAACAGAGAAGAAGGTGAGGAGCGGAGATTGCGTGAGGGGAGATATCTGGAGATTTGGGCAGAGATGTATGGAGGGGAGAGGTTATGGAGAGCCTTGTAGGTCATGGTTAGCAACTTGAAATGAATTCGCTGAGCTATTGGTAGCCAGTGAAGGGATTGACAGAGGGGAGAGGCAGAGGAGTAGCGAGGAGAGAGGTGGATAAGATGGGCAGCAGAGTTGAGAATGGTTTGAAGGGGAGCAAGAGTGCTAGATGGGAGGCCACAGAGAAGGATGTTGCAGTAGTCAAGGCGGGAGATGACAAGGGCATGGACGAGCATTTTAGTGGTGTCGAAGTTGAGGAACGAACGGATGCGAGAGATATTTTTCAGGTGGAGGCGGCAGGCAGAGGTGAGGGTTTGGATGTGTGGTTTGAAGGACAGAGCGGAGTCGAGGATTACCCCAAGGCAGCGGACTTGCGGAACAGGTGAGAGTGTACAGCCATTGACAGTGATAGAGAGATCAGGTGGAGGGATGGAGGGGGACGGTGGAAAGATGATGAATTCTGTTTTCTCCACATTTAGTTTTAGGAGACGGGAGGAGAAAAAGGAGGAAATGGACGATAGACAGTCTGGGATCCGGGAGAGTAGAGAAGTGACATCTGGGCCGGAGATGTAGAGTTGGGTATCGTCAGCATACAGGTGGAAATGAAAGCCATGTGAAGCTATGAGTTGACCCAGACCAAGGGTGTAGATAGAAAAGAGTAAAGGACCCAGGACTGACCCCTGGGTGACACCAAAAGAGAGAGGCGGGGGGAGGCGGTGGAGCGAGAATGAGAGACGCTGAATGTCCGATCAGAAAGGTACGAGGAGATCCAGGAAAGAGCCAAGTCTGTGATGCCGAGGGAGGAGAGGATGTGTAGCAGGGTTAATTATAGGGTAAGTACAGTTGTTAATATGTGGATCCCTTTATTTTGGATTATATAATATGTCTATTAAAAGTTATATTTTAGTCAAGTAATTATTCAAAGCAGTGATTTGGTGCCCACCGGTGGAGTTGATTCTTAAGGCTCACTAGTGTGGTTGATTCTTCTGGCCCACCAGTGGAGTTGATTCTGGGGAGAACCCAGCAGAGTTGATACTGGGGGCCCACCAATGGAGTTGATTCTGGGGAGAACCCAGCAGAGTTGATACTGGTGGCCCACCAGTGGAGTTGATTCTGGGGAGAACCCAGCAGAGTTGATACTGGGGGCCCAGCAGTGCAGTTGATTCTGGGGGCACCCAGCAGAGTTGATATTGGGGGCCCACCAGTGGAGTTGATTCTGTGGGCACCCATCAGAGTTGATACTGGGGGCCCACCAATGGAGTTGATTCTGGGGGCACTCAGCAGAGTTGATATTGGGGGCCCACCAGTGGAGTTGATTCTGGGGGCACCCAGCAGAGTTGTTATTGGGGGCTCACGAGTGGAGTTGATACTGGGGCCCACCAGGGGAGTTGATTCTGGGAGCCCACCCTACAGCTACTATACATATATTATGCACATACTGAATATACTGCACATGCCACTCTGCCTCTTGCTTTCTCACTTTCTTTCTCTGCCTTTTTCTCAGAAAAGCAACCCAAGTCCCACCATGCCCAGAAGCCCACCATGTCTAGGAACCCACCATTCCCAGGGGCCCACTGTGAGTTTCCCCTCTCCCCTGTGGGCCAGTCTGAGGCAAGATAAATGATAGACAGGGACATACTACACATGAAAATGCTTTTCTTAACTTATAAGAACCATCATGCTTCATTACTGACATAAGGAGATGATTATACCTGAGAAAAACACGGACATCTTATCGGCCAGGCCTTAATGCAGTGCATATAAAAAGTATTCACACTTGACTGCACCTAGGTGGTTAGGTGACTAATTATGGGTTAGCTTTTAAGACTTATTTCTTATAGTGATGATTTAAGGTGGTATAAGGATGAATAGTTACGAGGACGTACATCTTTTTGTAGGAATTTGTCTTTGCAATACTTTCTATAGGATTTATATACAGTATATATCTTTGGACTCAGATTGATCACCAGTTTTCTCTCTGGAAACAAACCTCGTTCTCTGTCTGAGTCTTTCCCTCTTTTCTTTTTTTTTTAAACCCTGCATCTTCTTTTTCTTAAGTAGAAGTGAAACCTGCCCGAGCTCCTTAGGAGCATAAGGTCCAACCGAGTGGAGCATTTTTCTTTTGTTAACGGCCCTTACAGCAAGAAATTGTTTTTCTTTCTTTTAAAATTGAGAGATAACAGGCCTCTAGGGCTCCATTCATTTCATGTTACACAGGCCTTTATACGTCCCACATGCTTTGCAAACGCTGGCAGGTAAACTGTAGATTGAAAAGTAGAGCTTTGTGCGTGAATTCCCAGTTGTGAATTTAGTTCATAAAACTCAACTAAATCCACCTCCTATAACTTGTGAGTTCCGTACACGTAACAGCTACAAAGTGTGGAAAATTCCCTCAAAGTCTCTGTCTGAATGTGCCCAGGCTACAACCTCTATCAATGGATTGAACAAGAGAAGGGGGATTGAAGATTGTGCCACAAGCATCAAAGATTTACGCCAATGAGAGCTTAGTATTGATAAACCAAGGGAAAACATGAGGCTGATCTACAACTGAAGTCTACAAAGGTCAGCCAGCCCTCGACTTATTGGCTGGTCTATGGGGAGATATAACTCAATAACAAGGAGAGAAATAGTCTTTGCAAAATCAAACTGAAATTATACTTCACTGATCTGCACAAACAAATTCATCATTTATATCCTTATTGGTGTAATTTTAAATTACTGTGATAAAATTGGTCCCAAAACTCTGTTTGGACCAATACAACTGCTAAAGGGACAACATCTGAAATGCAGTATTTTCACAAAAGTATTTTACATTTTTGTAAATATTGTATTATATCTTTTGATGGCACAACACTTAAAATATGACACTTGAATACAATTTAAAGTAGTGTACATAAGCATTTTCCCTCCACGGTGTAAAGTGACTTGTTAGTGTTACGAGTTCTCAGGTGTGAATGAGGAGCAGGTGTGTTAAATTTGGTGTTATCGCTCTCACACTCTCTCATACTGGTCACTGGAAGTTCAACATGGCACCTCATAGCAACCAACTCTCTGAGGATCTGAGATGACCTAGGCTATAAGAAGATTGGCTGAGACAATTTGCAAACAATGCCGTATATTAGCAGCGCACACGTTATAGTCCCAGCCGTTAGGAGTACCTTGCTTAGACTCCCCTATATCAATCAAAAACGTACACATAGGCTGTAAGGACAAAACATTGAACTTTACTTCATTTTTATAAACTGGTGCATAAAAGACATAGTTCTATGACGAACACCTTAGGCAATGAAAAACATATGAAAACGTGGCAGTACTTAGCTGTATAGCTTCTCCTGTTTAGGAGGTGAATGATAGTCCCATAGTAGACTAGTAGGAGCCGATCATGCTGAGTTGCAGCCCAGTGCCGCCATGCAATGACGCGACGTTTCGGAAGGCACGCCTTCCTTTCTCAAGCATGCGTTGTAAAGGCACGTCATCCTCTTTATTCACTGACCATGATTACACAGGTGTGCATGTCATGTTATCTATACTAAAAACAATATACTCTACATCACTGTTAAAAACAATATAAATATCTCAAGCTTAGAGGACATGAAAAAGGTATAGGAGCATATTTTATATAGTGCATAAGTTACAAATAGCAACGTAGACTCAAAGACTCATTTAACCCCTTTGGTGCAATTGTATCCATTGTTGCAATCCAATACGCCTCCCTCTGTAGTAACCTAGTTTTATTTTGGCATATATCTGAGATGTTCACTTGTTCAAGTACACACCAACGTAAATCACAGATATTATGTTGGTATTCATTGAAATGTTTCGCTACAGTTGTTTCACCACATTTTGTGGGTACGTCTGAGCTATCTTTTTGTTTTTAAAATTTCTAATAGCACTTTTATGTTCCCCTATCCTGATTCTCACTGGGCGGCTGGTCTGTCCTATATACCATTTGCTACATGGACATTTTAACATGTAGATTACGTTGTTGCTAGTGCAACTAAAGTATCCTTTTAATGGTATTACATATCCTGTATGCGGATGTTTAATTGTGGAACCTTTAATAATAGCGGAACAGTTTGCACGATAGACAAGGATGTGTCCATTACGTTTAGTCGAAGGATTTTTTGTCTGGGAAATCTGTGTAGGGCGCAAATCAGAGTGTATAAGGCTGTTGCCTATTGTTTTACCACGTTTATATATGAAACGTGGGTTTATCCCTAAACAGATTGTCCAAACTTTGGGGTCAGATTGTAGCAAGTGCCAATTATGATTAATGGCATTTTTTTATGATGTTAGAATGCTTATCATACGTGGAAATGAAACGAAATCTAGGCTGTTGTTTATTCGTTACTTTCCCTTTAAGAAACTCTTCTCTATTTTTTGCTCTGATTTCTAAACCTATCTGTACCAATTTTTTCTCCTTGTAACCTCTTTTCACGAATTTGTTAACCAATTCCTGCATTTTTAATCATACATATCATTATCTGAACAAATGCGAAGTTTGCCTTATCATTTGGCTTTTAGGTATGCCATAAATATTGAAGGGGTATGAAAACTTGATCGATGGAGATGTTATTGCGTTTCTGTGGGTTTACAATATAGCGTTGTTTGGAATGTATTACTACTTGAGTCCCTAATAATTTTAAACATCCAAATATTCTATTTCAGTCTTCTGAATATTTATATGCTAAATTTAATCAATGGATGTCGAGAATTGAGATTACCCAAAATTCATTAAGTTGTTTTCTCATTCCCCGTCCACATTAAGATGACATCATCGACAGAACACTGCACAACTTTATATGTGTGGAAAATTCCAAAGTATGTACATGATCAATTTCAAACCTGATCATGAAAAGATTGGCTGCACTAGGCGCGACAGGCGAGCCCATAGATAAGCCTTGGATCTGTAAAAAATATTCATTTCCAAATCGAAAATAGTTTTTTAGCAGCACCAAATCGAATAACGTCATCAAAAAGGTTATGTGTCTATTGGTTAAAGTTACATCATGCATTAGAGCTTCTCTGACTGCCTGTACGCCCAAATCATAAGGTACGTTTGTATATAGTGACTTAATATCAAGTGTGCACATGAACGTGACGTCATCACACTCCACGGTTTGAATTTTTTTGAGAAATTGGGTAGTATCAGTAAGACAAGAAAGTTCTTTTTTTATATGTTTCTGTAGAAAACCATCTATGTAAACTGCCAGGGGCTCTAAAGAGAGCCCATGCCAGACACGATGGGTCTACATGGTGGCGACATCAGGTCCTTGTGCACCTTTGGTACAAAATAGATAATAGGAACCTATTTGTAACTTATGCACTATATAAATATGCTCCTATACCTTTTTCATGTCCTCTAAGCTTGAGACATTTATATTGTTTTTAACAGTGATGTTAGTATAATTGTTTTTAGTATAGATAACATGACATGCACACCTGTGTAATCATGGTCAGTGAATAAAGAGGATGACGTGCCTTTAAACGCATGCTTGAGAAAGGAAGGCGTGCCTTCCGAAACGTCGCATCATTTCATGGCGGCACTGGGCTGCAACTCAGCATGATCGGCTCCTACTAGTCTACTATGGGACTATCACTCACCTCCTAAACAGGAGAAGCTATACAGCTAAGTACTGCCACGTTTTCATATGTTTTTCATTGCCTAAGGTGTTCTTTTATGCACCAATTTATAAAAATGAAGTAAAGTTCAATGTTTTGTCCATACAGCCTATGTGTACGTTTTTGATTGTCTGAGACACCCTAGAACTGAGCTGCAGTATGGTGGCAAAGACCATACTGCAGCTTAAGAAGTCAGGTTACACTCAAAACAGGCCTCGGCAAGGTTGACCAAAGAAGTTTAGTGCATGTGCTCAGCGTCATATCTAGAGATTGTCTATTGAAAATAGACGTATGAGTGATGCCAACATTGCTGCAGAGGTTAAAAGGGTGGGGGGTCAGCCTGTCAGTGCTCAGACCATACACTGCATCAAATTTGTCTGCATGGCTGTCATCCCAGAAGGAAGCCTCCCCTAAAGATGATGCACAATAAAGCCCACAAACAGTTTGCTGTAGACAAACAGACTAAGAACATGGATTACTGGAACCATGTTCTATGTCTGATGAGACCACGATAAACTTATTTGGTTCAGTTGGTGTTAAGCGTGTGTGGCCACAACCAGGTGAAGGGTATAAAGGCAAGTGTGTTTTGCTTACAGTCAAGTATGGTGGAGGGAGTGTCATGGTTTGGGGCTGCAAGAGTGCTGCCAGCTGTGGGGAGCTACAATTCATTGAGAGGACTATGAATGCCAACATGTACTGTGACATACTGAAGCAGAGCATGATCCCTTCCCTTCGGCAACTGAGCCACAGGGTAGTATTCCAACATGATAATAACAGCAAACATACCTCTAAGATGACCACTGCTTTGCCAAAGAAAATGAGGGTAAAGGGGCTGGACTGGAAAAGCATGTCCCCAGACCTAAACCCTATTGAGCATCTGTGGGGCATCCTCAAATGGAAGGTGGAGGAACGCAAGGTCTCTAACATCCACCAGCTCCGTAATGCCATCATGGAGGAGAGGAAGAGGATCCCAGTGGCTGCAACCTGTGAAGCTCTAGTGACCTCCATGCCTAAGAGAGTTAAGGCAGTGCCAGAAAATAATGGTGGCCGCACAAAATATTGACAGTTTGGGTACAATTTGTTTATTTTCACTTAGGGGTGTACTCACTTTTAGACACTGATGGCTGTGTGTTGAATACTTTTAAGGGAACACCAAATTTACACTGTTGGACAAGCTGTACACTGATTACTTTACATTGTATCAAAGAGTCATATCTCCAGTGCTGTCCCATGAAAAGATGTAACACAATATTTACAAAAATGTGAGGGATGTACTTACTTTTGTGAGATACTGTAAGAATGCGTTAGGGTTGTCAGCCCCAGTTTTATGATGACAAGTAAGAGAAAAATCATCAACGAAAAATATTTTTACACTGTATTAAACTTTATTAAATGTCCACTTTCAGCCCCAAAACACTGGTAATTATTCGTTTTATGCCTCCCCACACAACAAAAATGCCCATCTTTGTGCCTTTTAATTGTTAATAATGTCCCCATAAGTTAATAGTCTCCTAACACCTTCCCAACAACTGCTGAAGAAGTGTGGAAGCAGTGTAGTGCAGTGACATTTATAGCACTGCCTGCACAGAGACACTGATGTCCTATGTGTGGTCCTGATGGCCAAGGATGGCAGGGCAGGGAACCTATGGATCCTTGCTCTGCCATTGCCATACATTTCAAAAGCATCTGGATCTTGATACCCAAACAAAAGTGGTGCTTGCTTATCGTTATCATATATACTGTATATGCAGCAAGCTTGGTTCTGTTACTGTATCTATGCAATAAGCCTGGCTTTGTCACCAATTGTATGAATTTTGCTTGATTCGGTTATTGTATGTATGTAGTAAGCTTGGTTCTTTTTTTATCATATCTATGCTGTAAGCTTTTTGTTACTGTATCAGTGAAGTACGCTTGGTTATTCTTATAGTGTCAGATTATTTTAAACCTTTAAATGGGAAGACTTAAATCACCCTTGAGTCTATAAGTCAAGCAGACTCTAAATGAAAATCTATGTCTGATCAATGGATCTTCAACTACTGGGACGCTGACCAATGTCTAGAATGAAGGGACCTTAGGCTTTTCTTTGACAAAGAGAAGTACAACATAGTTGATTGCTAGCACCTTATTATGGAAAAGGGTGAAGAAACTACGGCTTTGCACCCTGCGACCCCTTCTTTTTAGGCATTAGGGATGCATCAAGATTTGATATATATTTATGTGCCAAAATCCCCGTAAATGTATATATATAACAGGTCTGTAGACAGTACTGTATATTTGTGAGCTTGCCTGTTTTGAGCCCAAGCACCACATTGACAAAAAGCCTATATTAGAAGACGTCATCAATTTAACTGTTTAGCTTTATATGCACTAGCTTCCCTTAAATTGTTCTAGTTATAACGTGCACTTTAAAGAGAACCCGTCACATAGATTATGCCTCCCTTGCTGAGGACAGTACAAGCTAGTGACAGACATGCTGTTTCCAGCGCTGTGTCCCTTATTCTGTAAGTGCAAACAATATCTGGTCTTAATATGGTCTTCAGTGGCTAACCATGGTGCCATACAAGCGTTAGAAGTATCACCATCCTCCATGTTCTGTATTTTAAAGAATTGGAAATAAAGTATTGGAGTTTTTATCCTTCTACGATCCGGTGTCTTGGATGAAGCTGGCTGCTTTTCTCTAATTGCTGCCTTATTCTGTAAGGTCCTGTAGTTTTAGAGTATTTAATGCTCAAATCTGCAGTTTTCAGCCACAAAAGAGTCATTTTTTTCATGCCCCGTCCACCTTATGATAACGCCGCCCACCTCAACTGATAAACCTATTACTTTGAATAGGTAGAAACATGAGAATAACTGTCAGTGGGCGGGGCTAGCCTTTGGTGGGCAGGGCTAACACCTGCCCATGAATAATATTGAGAGGTAAATGCTCTAAAACTACAGCATCTTACAGAATAAGGGACACAGCGCTGGAAACAGCAGGTTTGACACTGGCTTGTGCTGCCCCCAGCAAGGGAGGCATAAATTATGTGACAGGTTCCCTTTAAGCAGGGATATCTACAAGGTGCAGGGAAGGGTGGTGGAACAATAAATATATATATTGTACCACCACCTTTCCCTAGATTTTCATTTAGTCTGCTTGATTTGTAGACTCAAGGATGATTTAAGTCTTCCAGTTTAAAGGTTTGAAATAATGTACCTTGTAGATATCCCTGCTTAAAGTGCTCCGCATAGCTAGAACAATTTAAAGGGAGTCAGTGCAAATAGCAGGTGAATTGATGACATCTATCCTCTGATGTAGGCTTTGTGTCAGTGTGGTGCTTAGGCTCAAAACAGACAAACTCACAAATATACAATACCGTCTAAGGACCCGTCGTGTGTATATAAAGTAAATATTTGTGTATATAAAGTAAATATGTGTATATATATATATATATATATATATATATATATATATATATATATATATATAGCTTATATAGAGGTCACCTTGCTCACTCCTGCCTTTTCAGGTTTGCCCATAGATTTTCAATAGGACTGAGAGCAGGGCTTTGTGATGGCCACTCCAAAACATTGACTTGGTTATCCTTAAGCCGCTTTGTAACCAGTTTGGCAGTCTGCTTCGGGCCATTGTCCATTTCGAAGACTCATTTCCGCCCAAGCTTTAACTTCCTGGCTGATGTCTTGAGACGTTTCTTCAGTATTGCCACCTAATCTTCTTTCCTCAGGATACCATCTATTTTGTGACGTGTACCAGTCCCTTCTGCAGCAAAACAACCCCACAACATGATGCTGCCATCTCTGTGTTTCACAGTTGGGAAGTGTTCTTAGGCTTCCAAGTTTCTCTCTTATTCCTCCAAACGTAATGATGGTGATTATGGCCAAACAGTTCAATTTTAGTTTTGTCAGACCACAGGACATGTCTCCAGAAATGTAGGTCTTTGCTCCTGTGTGCATTTGCAAACATTAACCTTGCTTTTATAGGTTTCTTTTGGAGTAATGACTTCTTCCTGGCAGAGTGGCCTTTCAGCCCATGTTGATACGTTACTCGTTTCACTGTGGATAGTGACACAATCTTACCAGCTTCCGCCAGCATCTTCACAAGGTCTTTTGCTTTTGATCTTGGGTTGATATGCACATGTCGGAACAAAGCATGCTTATCTCTGAGACACAAAACTATTTCCTTCCTGAGTGGTATGATGGCTGGATATTTCCATCTTGTTTGTACTTGCGTATAATTGTTTGTACAGATGAACAAGACACCTTCAGGTATCTGGAAATTGCACTTAGGGATGAACCAGACTTGTGCAAGTCCACAATTCTCTTCCTGATATCTTGGCTGATTTCTTTAGACTTTCCCGTGATGTTACACACAGAAGCAGTATGTTTCTGGTGTGCTTTAAAAAATACATCCACGGGTGTGTCTTTGATTAACTCAGATGCCAATAAACCGATCAGAAGCTTCCAAAGACATGACATCATCATATGGGCTGTCCTAAATTGTTTAAAGGCATAGTAATCCTAGTGTACGTAAACTTTTGACTTTGCAGAAAGTAATAAAAATGCCTTAAAAATTCTCTCTCTCATTATTCTGGCATCTGGCAAATATAAGTAATTTTGGTTCCTAATTGACCTAAAAAAGGTAAGGTTTATTCTGATTTTGTATCAAATAGTGGTTTCAAATATATATATATATATATATATATATATATATATATATATATATAATATTATATATATATATATTATATATATATATATATATATACACACACAGTAAATATATACACACATCTATATCTATCTATCTATCTGTATTTACATATATATTTGTGTGTTATATATATATATATTATATATATATATATACACACACACATATATATACACACATTTTACACTATAAACATTTTTGTATGCATCACGCGACTTGCTCTATTATTACAAATTGGCATTTTGTAGATTACGTAGATACCTTCAAGTTTCAATGTTTCAGGCTGTTTCCATAGCCACTGGGTTTGGTTTATACCCTCTGGAAAGGTGCTGTTGGCAGGTCTATTTTTCACATTTAAACACTGGTATTTTATTGCTGAGCCGCCTGATGCCTCCCACACAGCCAGCTAGTATCGCTCTGCTCTGCACTGATGAGAGACAAAAATCCCGAAACAGCGTTGTCTGCAGATGAGAGATACTGGCTTGGCTAAAATCCTTTTTGTCTTTCTCAAGACCTAGTAGGTCAAAAGCAAATTGAGGATTTGTTACATCCAACAGAGGGTGCTGTGGGCTTCTCAGCCCTTTTCCCATAATGCCTTGTGATATGCAGATGCTTCGTAGAATGCGAAAAGGCAAAACAAATCTCTACACGCCGTTCGTTCGGTGCTCTCCTTAAGGTGAGATGTTTCCCTTCCTGATTGTGTTATACAGTGAGACATTATTTTTGACATTTCTACATTGTTTTAATGCAATTCTTTATTGTTTTCTATGAGAGCATTGCGTTTTTTCATTTGCAGATTTCCCTTCATTTTATTTATATTTGCTGTTATATAGAATGGTTTGATAGCTATATTTTATAATTTTTTTTTATATTTCTCTTTATTTGGTTTCCAAAATAAAATACAGCAATATATAATTCCCATTTGTCACAATATAATGCATGAAAACATAAAGACTCTGAGGCTGCCAACAAGTCCAAGATTGGGCCTCCGGATGAAAGCAGTCCAAACCAAATGTTTGAAGGCTTGGTTTAAAATCCAGTATGACCACATTGTTGTATCAAATCATATTAAATGTGGCATTTATCAGGCTAACAAAATGTGAGCGGGCAAACTGCCAGCGAAGGGAGACCAGTCTATCTACTTTCAGGAGGCAAGACCCCCTTTCAATATTATTAGAAAGGTATAGCATTATATTTAACAATTTATCGATTACAGGACACAGAGCATTCCCAAGGTGTCACATACTTGAGTAAAAAGTTGTAACTCCTAAAACCACCACCCTGATACCGCATTCAGTCTTCATAGAGTATTGCTCTTATATACCACCCAGTGAGTTGAAATGGAATCATCAGTTGTCTAATTTCATGGTCTCTAAGAAAACTGCAAACATAAGGCTTCCATTCCTTGAAGAATCCTTTGTCTGCATCTCCCTTGATCGTTTCACCTCCAACCTATCCATATGCATGTGCAAATACCTCTGGATCTAACTATCTAGCTAAAAGACACCTCTTTGCTGCCAGCAACACTATGGGCATCATGTATGAAACCTGTCAAGGTCTAAGACTTTCTTTGTTGCCCAAAGCAACCAATCAGAGCGCCCCTATCATTTAATTTAGTGCTCTGAAAAATGAAAGGGGAGCTCTGATTGGTTGCTTTGGGCAACACAGAAAATCTTAGACCTAGGCAGGTTTCATACATGTTTCCCTATATGTATGAGTTGGGTATATTTTGTCGATGAGGATAGGTCATGGAATAAGAATGTTGTAGGTTCTAAAGAAAGGTCAGTGCCTACTTGTCTTTAATCAGTAAGACCTGGGGGGACATGTATGAAAACTGTCTAGGTCTAAGACTTTCTTTGTTGCCCATAGCAACCAATCAGAGCCCCCCTTTCATTTCATATAGTGCTGATTGGTTGCTATGGGCAACAAAGAAAGTCTTAGATCTAGACAATTTTCATACATATCCCCCTAAGTTTTTCCAGAACAGTTGTGGGTCAGCATATTTTTACATTCCATGTATCAAATTAGCCTTTGGTTGCTCACATTTTGGGCATTGCACCTTACGACTTGGAACCAGAGGATGATGGTGGATGTCAAACCCATGTATTATATGACGTATGAATTTAAAGTGTGTTTCCCGCCATTGTTCGCAAATAACTGCCCTATGTACAGTATTCCACCCCTTGACTACCACTTGTGGAAGAGTACAATTTGTTAAGTCTATCTCCCATTTGTTAAGGTGTCTAGATCCCATTTCTACGAGGTCTTGGTCTCAATTGAGAATACAATGAGGAAAGTGATTGTCTCACTGACTGGAAATTCCTTTTCTTGGTTTATCACCTTCCGTGTAAGAAAATTTACCAACTGGTGATAAGTAAAAAAAAATGAGAATCCAGAAGATTACAACTCACTGAAAGATCCTGAAGTTTTTATGCTGTTATAAAAGTGATTTCACAAACTACATTTCTGAAAAAACTTTTGACTTTGGCTTAAAAACTGTGAAACCATCTCCAGGGTGCTTTATTTAATGGCAATTAGAGGTAAATCGCAAGTGGCACATGCTACCCAATGTGCAATAGCACCCTAATTTTTTTCAGATGTAGTAACTGAACCCTATCAAGATGACTTTGTGATGTGTTTTAAGCCTGGGCCACATTTAGGGCGACATCTATGATTTCACATGCGGCATTTTTTCGCCATATATTGCTGGTTATAGAGATGTATGAACAAGTGTATGGCCAAACTTGGCACAATGTGCGCCTGAAGGCACATTTTAATGCGCCAAAGCTTGGTGTGAAACTGCCATACAAAGTTTGACACATAACATTTTCATTCATACTGTCGTATTATACACTCCTCTATATTTATTTACAACTGGTGTCTGAGACAAAAATGGTGCATGTGATTTCAGAGATGTCACCCTGATGGCTTGTCTCCACGACACGGTTCTTCAGCCGATTTTTCATCCGGTTCTTAGTTTTGAAAAAACAGAAATCTATGCCAGCTCATATCTAGGTGTATATTTCAGTGTGTCGCGCATGAGCAGGAACAGACATGAGAAATTTACTAATTTAATCATACTTGCCAACTCTCCCATTTCTTCCTAAATCCTGGAAACCAGGACACAAAGAAGTGGGTCTCATGAAAACCCTCCCCACTAAAAGGGAGTTCCCGGGCAGATCAGAAGCGGAGCAAAAAACTACTGGAATCGGGAAAGAAAAAATTGGCAAGTTTGTTCTTAATAATTTTTTGGGATTTTATTTCAGTGGTCCTTTGATTTGAATCTAAAACATCATTCTAAGTATATTCCTCTTTATGTATAACCCAGGCCTTAAATTTGGTGAATCCGAGAAACCTAGACAGTACTTAAAGTGGCAAAATTAGAGGCCAAGGGGGACATGTATGAAAACTGTCTAGGTCTAAGACTTTCTTTGTTGCCCATAGCAACCAATCAGAGCTCTTGTGCCTGCAACCAATCAGAACTCCCATTTAATTTTTTCAGAGCACTACATGAAAAGAAAGGGGTGCTCTGATTAGTTGCTATGGGCAACAAAGAAAGTCTTAGACCAAGACAGTTTTCTTACATGAGGTCCCTAATCCTCAAATTTAGAACATAGTTGGTTTCAGATATGGCAAAGAAATGGCAAGACTGCTGCGTGGATTTTCTATTGAAGTCTATGTGGAGCAAACCGTCTGAAAAACTGACAAGTAACCTGTGCTGTGGTGAGAAGCCCGTATACAAATCTTTTTGTAATTGTTTGATTTCTGGATTAAATGTGTTGGTCTCGAGGTTTACTATTTATGGTATTAATTTAGTGAACATTCTGTGAGAGTATTATTCCAATGATCCACAAATTCTTGTGAATGGGTACAGATGGAAAATTTCTAGATCCTCAATCCCGAAATGCGTCTGTGTGTTTTCCTATTACAGCAAATTTTCTAATTTTTTGGGATTAATAAAGACCAAATTTTAATTTACCAACATATTGGATTTGGATGCTGGATATTTCCTGGTTAAGAACATTTCCAAGGTAGGTGCAAGTCCTAAATCCCCTATCAGACTTTGATGGCATATCCTATTAACATGCTATTAAAGTCTAAGGTGAGAACACCCCTTTAAAGGAAATATATAGGTGTGGCCCTGCTTGAACCTCCCTGTTCTTTGGTCTTCTGAATGCAGAGGCTTTTACACTGGGCAATAATTGGGAAAGAGTTTGTTTGCCTGATAATTTGCTTGTGTCTTTATACAAAACGCCCAACAAACTCAAATATTTGCACACGCGCTTTATGGTAGTTTTCTTAAAATATATTCTAAATAAATAGCAGTTACTGTATGTGCAATATAAAAACGACAGATATCAATGACCATGAAATACTTTGACCTCTGTAGGTTCAACTGTGTCTTTTGATTCTTAGCTTTCTAACAACAGATACAATAAGCTTATCAGTGCTTTGAAGGTGGATTCATGTATTCACGTTGCCTGTGTATACAGTCAATAGATGCAATGAACCAAAGTCCAACATAACATGGAAGGGTAAACTGAGGTCAGGGTCTATTCCTAGACTGCAAATGTCTGTCAACAAATACTGTGCTAGAACTATATGCACTGGATAATCTGGAGAGAAAAGGTAAAGTGCACTTTTTAGCATAAAATTACAGGATTTATATCTTTAATATTTTAGTACTATATGGAAACAAACATTCGGGAGGGTGAATGCTGGTCTGGAATGATATTAATCGTTGTCCGATGCATTACACTAATATATTGTTCCATTATACTTTTCACCATGCTAAAATATCATAAAGTACTATAAATGCCATACAGTATTGTGCCAAAATAGCAGTGTTACTCACCAATAAAGTAACATCAATGCTATATAGTGAAGAAACCATTATACAGTAATTTTTTTTTACCCTTGCCTACATTTTTAAAGCTAATCAATGTAGTGAGTAAACCCCTTTAACTAAAATTGTGGTGGATATCTAATGGAGCTTGCATTGTATATTAGCTTTCCCTAAAACTGAGAAGACCTAGTGCAATTACCAGTTTTCTTTTGCACCAGTTACTAGGCAATGGCCAAAAATATTCCACCGCTGCTTAGCAACATAGTACAAAATTATTCATTAGGAAGATTGAATGACTTCTTAATTAATGAGTCCAATGGAAAACTCTGGAATTTTCTTAAAAAAAATTCCACTGGAATTACTCTTTAAATCAAAAATACCAAAAAGATTTTGGGGAAATAATCATAATAAATTATTGAAGATAAAAAGGAGCTATCAGAATTGGGTTAAGATGTAGCAGATAGAG
This sequence comes from Phyllomedusa bahiana, assembly GCA_025379985.1. Taxonomy (NCBI): domain Eukaryota; kingdom Metazoa; phylum Chordata; class Amphibia; order Anura; family Hylidae; genus Phyllomedusa; species Phyllomedusa bahiana. The sequence continues at coordinate 14,302 of JAODAL010001368.1, read as the reverse complement.
TAAATTAAACAAGTATTTTGGAAGTAAGTTGTGATCCACCCCTGCTGAATACCTAGAGCTTGTATCTGGCTCCTGGTAGTTATTATTCAGTGTAAGTTTGCCATCGCTAAGCTTGCTGCCTGCTCGCTTGAACTTGAATTTGCATCTTAAAGAAGGATAGCACTCTCTTTAAAACAAAGCCCCTTTTGTCTTCGTATGACACGGGGGCCTCATCTATCCAAGTTCCATTATCTGCAGGCATACTGGTGGGCCCCCTCTCCTGGTGGGCCGCCCTTGAGCAGTACCACTTTTGCTCATTTATTAAAATGGTCCTGGGTTGAATTAATTAATTGATAAGAGGGTGTTGTTAAACATCAATCATGTCATTTAGCCCAGGTCACGACAATAGTAAATTAACCCTTAAATGAGCAGGGTGGTTTATAGCTTGACGAAAGCTACTTTCAAAGATCTTCTGTGTGTTCATTTTAGTGAATGTAACTTTTTAAGAGTTTTACATATTCTTCTGCATTTTTACACGGTTTACTTTGTGGTAGATACTACTTTTTTCTATTTCTATATTGTATCCTGTTAAGTTTTGTAAGTCAGAGAAAAAGGACTAAATAGTGAAACAAATGATTTTTTATCAGTTATGAAAGTACAAAGGGCGTATTACACTTTTGCAAAAAAAAGGCTTAAATTACATGGGCATTTTTCAAAATTTTTAAGGCACAAGATATGTAACATTAAAGGGGAATTTCAATCCTGGACATACTATGGATATGCCTTAAATTTCTAATAGATACAGGTCTCAGCTCTGGGACCAACACTTATCTTAAACAGAGGTCTCCTTACCTCAGTCCTAATTCTGGCCACAGTGAACGGAGAGGTGACTGGCAATGCTACAACTCTTTCGATTCGTTTTTATAGGAGTTCCAAGTACAGCAGAGTAAGTGGTCACATGGCAAATTGGGCCATTTTATACATTTTTCATTGGCACCAAGGAGCTCCGTGTATAATAACAAAAGTCACTTCTTAGGAAATGTTCACACGGCTTAAACTAGGACGTATCTCGCCCTGTAATTCGCGCCATACTGCGCTAAATACGGGCGAGATACATCCTAGTCATTACGGTAATCCATAGTTCTCATAAAGAACTATGGATTACGTCTCCTCTCCCCGCTCGCACAATACGATGAGCAGGGAGATAAGTGACATGTCAATTACTAACGGCAAATACGCGCCGCTAGTAATGAATGTCTATGGGGCCAGTGCCGGCCCCCTGCCCCGCAGGAGCTTGCACGAGCTCCCGAACTCCAGCATAATTGCGAGGCGCAATTACGCCCTGCAATTACATCGTGTGAGCATAGCCTTAGAGGTACAGGGGATCTGTCTGGAGCCAGTACGGCTGTAGAATGAGGAAAATGAAGTAATCCCAAACTCTCACATGTCGTGTGTCCACATTTAAAAAAATCTTTGGTTGAGAACCAATGTTTCTGTCTATTAATATTGGATGAGAATAGGCTTGAGGAGGCTTTCAAAGCAATAGTAGGGGCCCTCCTGGAAACGCACCCTATGAACCAGTATATATCTCTTCTCAATCACTGCTTATCTTCCCAGTATCTCCATTCTCCTCTTGACCCACTTGCTCTGCATCTTGTGTGGTGGCATCTTTCTCCAGGTGAGACTTTTATAAAGTAGACGTGCTGGCTTCAAGACCAATGAGTGCTGAAGATCTGCTTTTCCTTATAATACTCCATTTCACCACTGGCTATTTAAGGTTCTTTCTGCCATCTCTCCCCCCCTGAGTGATAAGGTTTCTAGATTCCTGTTTGTACAAAGATATTCTACAACCCATTTACTCTGTTTTGAACGCAGCTTGTTTTCTGACCTTGGTAAATTGTTCACTGCCTGCCCTGACCTTTTGATTGCACTATGTATTGAAAGAAATCAGCTTGCCTTTAGCTTGGCTGGTCCAACATATCGATGACCAAGGCCCGTCCTGACTTAGGCTGCTCGACTATGGCATTTGTCTTCTCACTTTGACAGCTGCTGCTAATGGACTCTGCTCAACCTGGAACTCATAGCATTGAAGCTCAAATCCCTGTTTAGGAGTTAAATGTTGCAAATCAGGGAACCCCTAAGACTTTACTCTTTAGTTTAGCTCCATATCAAGTTTATGGGACAAAACCAGGGCATTCATATTATCCTCCAGGTAGGTCTTGTGTGAAAGCATAAAATATCATGTTGGTGCATGCAAAGAGCAACACTAATTAGATGTCTTAATTTACTCTATATATAGTAGGTATACGTTTCCGAGTAAGTAATTTCATGTGGAAATCATTCTTGTTTGGTTCAGAATTTTCCATTAATGTGTTCAGTAAATTACCTAGACTCATTTAATTAGTTGATAAAAAAACATATACTATAACTGCTAATTATACCTGATTAATTCTGCGAAAAAGTAAATGGAACATTTTTAACTGTACCAATGTATGGCCATATGTATATAAAGCCATTGTGTATTTTTGGATAACCTTTATTTTGCACTATTTTTGTTGCGTGGGACCAACAGTAATGTCTGTGACAAATCCGGTCTATATCCAATAGAAGTGTAGAATTGTTTCTTGTAACAAGAAGACTCTTGGACATTGTGGAGTACAACACATGTCAAGAGACTTGTATGTCAAGCAATCATCACACATGCCTTCAGGATACAAATGGATGTGGTGGTCATAAGTAGAGAGGGAAGATTCAATGCACCAAGTGATTTGCATCCTGGAGAATCACTGATGAGGGCAAATACCCTGAAACAGTTGTCTGCAGATGAACAAACTGGTATGGCTATATTAATGCCTATCACATTGCAAGGCTCAGTGAGTTGGATTTGACTTGAGGAATGCTACATCCAATAGAGGATGTTGCAGAACCCTAGTTTTTTTTCCATGAGCCTTCTTGAATATTTAAATCTCAATAGAGCGTTCAAGACAATAAGTCTCCACACACTGACATGGTGTCTCTCTAATGGGGAATGTTACCCTTTTAGAAACACACTCATTGCCTTTCACCTAGCCAACCAGTGTCCTACTCTGCACACATGAGGAGCAACCCCCCCGAAACAACTCTCTGCAGGTGAACAAACTGGTATGGCTAGATTAATTCCTCTGACATTGCAAGGCTTAGCGAGTCAGATGTGCCTTTAGGAATGCTACATCAAAAAGATGTGCTTCAGAGTCTCGGCTCTTTTCCCATGAGCCTTTTAGAATATTTAATTTTCAGTGGAGCATTCAAGGCGATAAGCTTCCACATATTCACATGATGTCTCTCGCTAATGAGAAACTTTACCCCTTAGGGTATGTTCACACGGCTTATTTTGGGGCGAATTTTGCGGCGTACTGCACTTAATATAGGAGGAAATGCGCCCCATAATTATGGTAATCAATAGCTCTCATAGAGAACTATGGATTACGCCTCCTCTCCCCGCTCGTACGATACGATTTTGTACGCATGGTGAGATAAGTGACATGTCAATTATTTGCGGTCAATGCGTGCCGCGGGTAATGAATGTCAATGGGGCCGGCGGGCTGCCAGCCCCCAGTGCCGCGGGAGTACGCGCGTATTAGCGCGAGCTCTCGAAACACACGATGTACTGTGGCGTGTACTGTATGCGCCGCAGTACATCGTGTGAACATACCCTTAAGAGCTATACTCTTTACCTGTCACCCATCCAGTCAATGTTCTACTCTGCATCAGTGATGGTCAATACCCCGAAACAGGTGTATGCAGATTAAAAAAATGGCATGGCTCTCTCATATTGCAAGGCTCAGAATGTTTAACGTATATGATTGTTGAGAGGCACCATGTTGGTGTGTGAGGATTTAATCACCATTTACACCTCACTGAGTTTTTGCATATTACAAAGATGGAAGGAAAGCCGGACTCTCTAGCATCCTCTATTGGATGTAGTGGTCCTTAAGTCACATATGACTCACTGCTAATTGCAATGTGACCGGAATCAAGCCATGCCAGTGTAATCCATCTACATACAGCTGTTTCGGGGTGTTGCCCCTCATCAGTGCAGAGTAGAACTTACTGACTAAGCGCCATGTCTTTGTGTGAGGATTTTATTGCCTTTTACACCTCATTTGGTATTTGCATATTACAAAGGCTTATGGAAAGAGAGCTGAACTCTGCAGGACCATCTATTGAATGTGGCAGTTCTCAAGTCACATGTGACTTACTGAGCCTTGCAATGTGACAGGATTCAAGCCATGCCAATGAAGTTCATCTGCAGACAGCTACATCCAATAGAGGGCGCTGGAGAGGTCAGCTCTCTTCCCATAAGTACAAATTTCATGTATCCAATACAAAATAATGACACCATCTGCTCCCCAGTATTACAGAGCAAATCTACATACTGGAAAAATATGAAATATTAGGTTTTAGTTGATATATTGCTGAATATGCACAAGCTCGCAACTCACATCAAGGGTCCTCATTGTTTTGCAAGTCCCTACACTAGCTTTACCAGTAATTTACAGAGCAAGAATCACCGCAAAATGGGACATTATTTAGTAAAAAAACACAGACACAAGGCCATACTTACAACAATTATAAACCATTCCCAGTAGGAGGCAATATAAGCCCCAGTGCTACCTGGGAGAAATTTTACAGATGCAGCTCACTAATGAGCAGTAGCTCACACACCCATCCACTAGAAGGGAAACTACCTAGTAAAAAACTGCACGTTGGATAAGTACCAGTTCACACCAGTATGCAGAAAAGCCACAACTGATAGGCAGTTGCCCCCCTAGTGGATGGGTGTGTGAGCAACTGCTCATTAGTGAGCTGCACCTGCTACATTTCTCCCATGTGGCACTGGAGCTTATATTGCCTCCTACGGGGAATAGTTCATTGTCCAGCCATTAGACTGTAAGTATGGCCTTGTGTGTCTGTGTTTTTAAGTAAATAATGTCCAATTTTTCTGTGAATATATCAAATAGATGGCACTGGAGAGTACAGCTTTCTTCCCATAAGCCTTTGTAAATTGCAAGTCTCAGTGAGTCAGATGTGACTTGAGGAATGCTGCATCAAATAGATGTGCTGCAGAGCCCCGCTCTTTTCCCATCAGCCTTTTAGGAAAATCAGTGGAAAATAGATTAATTAAACATTTGCTCATCTCTAGTTAATTTCACCTAATGGCAAAGCAATAGGGAATACATAGGGTGCAGTCACACCTTGGTCCTTGTGCCTTAAAGGGGTTTTGCCAAGAAGTGAGTTCCTTACCTAATTGGCTGATACTTCCCTCTTGAGGCTTGAAAAGGGGTGCTGTGTTTCTGTGTTTAAAAAAACAAGTACCTCCTCTGTGATGTCATCGCTCCACCTCCCATGCACATTCCCAATACTCAGTCTCTGTATTTGAGCAAACATTGTTTTGCAAATCCACAGACGAGAACCGTATTGTGCATAAGCTATATGCATTTTATTTCTCCCTCTTCTGTGCTCAGGAGAGAAGATAAGCTCAGCAGGCAGCCTTCTTTCATTCCGGCTGCAGGGGGAGAGGGATGGGGGCTGAGCAGTGTTGCAGTGAGCATCTGCATGTTTACTAAGATAATTACATTACAACCAGTGTATTCTCTATACCAAGGGTCCCCAACTCCAGTCCTCAGGGCCCACCAACAGGTCATGTTTTCTGGCTTTCCTTAGCATTGCACAGGTGATATCATTATGCTGCACAGGCGATTTAATTATTGCCAGTGCATTCTGTGGGATATCCTGAAAACATGACCTGTTGCTGGGCCTTGAGGACTGGAGTTGGGGAACACTGCTCTATACAAAAGACAAAGCATCTTTCTCCCAGTCCCTTCAAAGCTTGTTCATGTTCCCTGCCATCAGATAAGAAGTGCAAACACGCAAGCCCGGCCAGATTAGCTACTGTTAGCTCCTGATCATATCTAATATAAACTGTCAGGAAACCAAGGCAGGCTGTAGCTCCCACATGATTTACTTTTTTTTAATGACATATATTTAGAAAAGTGATTAAATACCCATTTTGGAGGATCCCATGTCAACATTAGATCGTGGCAAAACCCCTTTAACCTGGCTTTTAATATTTGATCAATTAAGCACAACTTGAAAAAGAAAAACAGTATAGCTCACCTGATGCATGAGCAGTGTTCACATGTATTATAAGGCCTGGTTCACAAATGCCTTGGAAGTTCCATTCAAAAAATCTGTTGCATGTTCCTTCGGGAAAGACGGAAAAAATAGTGCAGCAACCTGTACTATTTTTTCTGTCTCAACGATGGACACCACGGCTGAGACCCAATGGACCTGTTGTAAATAATAGGGTCCTTTGGATGATGTGGGAGTCCATTGTGAAATGGATCCCATAGCTTCCGTTTTCACCTCTGTAACAGAGGTGTGAACCAAGCCTAAATGGTGAAGTCCAGGTCCCCAAGACTTAAAGAGGGCTGCTAACAGATCTGGCTCAGGTCCCCAAGATCTGAAGAGGTCTGCTAACAGGTCTGGTTCAGGTCTCCAAGACTTGAAGAGGGCTGCCAACAGGCATGGTTCAGGTCTCCAAGACATAAAGAGGATCGCTAACAGGTCTGGTTCAGGTCTCCAAGACATAAAGAGGGCTGCCAATAGGTCTCATTCTGGTCCCCGAGACGTGCAGAGGGCCACTAATAGGTCTCATTCAGGTCCCCAAGACTTGAACTGGACTGCTAGCAGGTCTAGTTCAGGTCTCTAAGACTTGAAGAGGGCTGATATGTCTGGTTTATGTCCCCAAGACTTGAAGAGGGACGTTAACAGGTCTGGTTCCACTCCCCAAGATCTGAAGAGAGTTGCTAATAGGTGTGGTTCAGGTCTTCAATACTTCAACAGGGCTGCTAACATGCCCGGTGGTGGCATTATTCAAATAAAGTTGTGAATAGTTTACGGAATATTTGAGCTCACATCTCGATCATCATCATGCGGCAGCATTATCTCGTTGTTGATGCATATGCCAGTTATTCTCCCACTAAGAGAGAAAATAAATGAAAACAGCAATATTGTTGATTACTAGTGATATGTCTATAATATTTTTTGTCACGTTGGTGTATCCACAAGTCTACAATGATATTTGCACTACTTTCAGATACCATTGAGTTTTTTCTATCCAAGTGTTAGCTAAATGTCAGTACAGTGCATCTGACTCATAATGCCCATTGACCGCAATCAAAGCTTTCCCTCCGGCCCTGTATGAATAAACACCGCATGCACCACGTGACAGGCAACGGTAGCTGGTAAAAAGGTCTGGTTTAGGTCCCCAAGAACTGAAGAGGGCTGCACACAGGTCTGGTTTTGGTGCCCAAGATCTGAACAGGGCTACTAACACATCTGGTTCAGGTACCCATGACATGAAGAGGGCTGTTAACAGGTCTGGTTCAGGTCCCCAGGACTTCAAGAGGGCTGCTAACACGTCTAGTTCAGGTCTTCAGGACTTGAAGAGAGCTGCTAACAGGTCTGGTCCAGGTCCCCAAGACTTGAAGAGGGCTGCTAACAGGTCTGGTTCAGGTCCCCACGTCTTCAAGAGGGCTGCTAACATGTCTTGTTCAGGTCTTCAGGACTTGAATAGGGCTGCTAACAGTTCCGGTTCAGGTCTTCAGGACTTGAATAGGGCTGCTAACAGGTCTGGTTCAGGTCCCCAAGGCTTCAAGAGGGCTGCTAACATGTCTGGTTCAGGTTTTCAAGACTTGAATAGGGCTGCTAACACGTCTGGTTCATGTCCCCAGGACTTCCAGAGGGCTGCCAACACGCCTGGTTCAGTTGCTCATGACTTGAAGAGGGCTGCTAACAGGTCTGATCCAGGTCCCCAAGACTTGAAGAGAGCTGCTAACAGGTCTGGTCCAGGTCCCCAAGACTTGAAGAGAGTGCAACAGTCTGGCCCAGGCCCCCAAACTTGAAGGGGTGTTAACAGGTCTGATTCAGGTCCCCAAGATCTGAACAGGGCTACTAACACATCTGGTTCAGATCCCCAAGACTTGAAGAGGGCTGTTTACAGGTCTGTTTTTGGGTCCCCAAAGCTTCAAGAGGGTTTGCAACACATAGGTTCGGTTTTCAAGATTTGAATAGGGCTGCAAAAAGGGTTCATTAGGCCCAAAGAGTTAAAGAGGGTGATCAAGTTGGTTCGGTCCCCAAGACTTAAAAGGGGCGCTAACATTTGGGCAGGTCCCCAAGATTAAAGGGGCTGTATAGGCCTGTTGAGGCATATTAAAATTTTTTAAATAATTTACGAAATTTGGCTCAGCTTTCCCACATAATGGGGTCATGATCTCGTTGTTGATGCCTATGCTAATTATTCTCCTACTAAGAGAGAAAAGAAATGAAGGCAACAATTTGTTAATTATAGTGATATGTCTACAATATTTTTTGTCCAGTTTGTGTATCCACAAGTCTGCAATGTTATTTGCATTTCAATTCTACATTGAGTCGCCTACAAAAAGTCTGTGTTGTCCAGGTTAATCCTTCTACCTTCAGACACCATTGAGTTTTCTCTATCCAGGTGTTAGAATGTCATCAGTGCATTATCAAAATGCCCTTGCCGCAATAAAAGCTTTCCCCCGGGCCCCTGTTTAATAAACACCGCATGCAGAGACTGCAACACGTGCTAGGCAACATTAGCTGGTAAATGTCCTCCTAGAGGAGTTGAGAACTGAAATCATTGCAAAATTAAACAAACCAAGACCTTCTTGAAAATGGATTATATGCAGGATCATTAATCTTGATGGCCTCATTTCAGACACTCTGGCACTGCGTTGAATTACTCTACGTTCCGCTCTTCGTACATGTCATGAGTTAATGCTCTGCAGGTGAGGCTTATTATTTGACAGGTTGATGATAACAGGAAGTACCAAACTGTAATAATCTAGGAGTGTCAGAAGTAATGATGATTTGTGAGCTCTAAAACCATGACGGGGAAGAAAAAGGTTTGAAACCAAATTATCTCTGAAAAGCTTTGGAATTTTAGAAAAAACTTCCCGAGCATGCTATGGCTATTGGTCTCATTTCTTGTAGAGATTCCTTGCATTTCAGATAGATTTAGGATAACAAGCTAGAGATTTACATCAGTACAATATCTGTACCAGCGCCTTCTTCTCCCAGAAGCCGTGAATCGTTCATCTAGCTACAAGATAAACATGAGTTTGAACAATTTATAACATTATTAAAATATATTAGGTACATCATACTTTCCATGTTAAAAATTTCCCTTTTGAAAAGGAAAAAAATATTAAGCTATCTGCACGCCATAGCTAGCAAGCTTTTTTTTTCTATTTGGTTCCCAAACCAAAACATTGCCCAAAGATTTAAAAAATAACTAAAAAGGACACTAACTTTTGATAGTACGGACAGGAGAACTAGGATCAATATGGACGGCAATGGCCATGCTTTTGCAAAGCAGAAAAACAACAGCACTTGCGTGAACCCTGGGTTTTGAGAGGCTGCAACATTTAACTTTGGGATCAGTTTTTTAAACCAAAACAGGAATGGGTCACAGTTGGACAACTTGTGAAATGCTGTTCCGGACATGTTTGCCATTTTTGTAGATTTTTTCCTTGGGGCAACCCCGCCTTCATACAATTGGTGGTTTGTTCTTTTTTGTCCACCATTGCTAAGTCAAAGGCAAATAATTGCAGTAACTCGATTGGGAAAAAAAAGCTTCTGAAAAGGTAGGTTTTCCCCCAGGGCATCCCAGTAGCATTTTGAACCGGGGGGTTTAAAAAATTGCAGGGGAAAAGTTGGTTAATGGGGGGAAATTTCGGGGGCCCTGCTGTTTATTTTCAGAGTGCCTTTTGCCGATGGCTGGCCAATGGGTGTAAAATTTATTTTGCCACTGGGAAAATTTTGTAGCAACCCAATTTTTTCATAACAAAATCCGGTGGTTGTTTTAAAATGTGGGGGGACTTCAAGATTTCTTTTTAGTATAGGATTTTCTATGGTGCCATTGCCTTTTTCGGGGTGGCAATTCTACTATATTGGCAGGGGTGATAAGGCTAACATAGGGAATATACTTCTTCCTATTTTATGTGATTTTTCCTCCTCATGCAACAGCCTTTATTTCCCTCAACTTTTACTAGTGGACAATAGAAAAAAAATGGAAAAAACTATGAAACAAATAGGGGATCATCTTTTGATATTCAAGGTGAAAAAAAATTTTAACCCCGGTACGGTACATACTTACGATTGTTATGTGAAGTTACACCATAGACAGTAGTGGATTTAGTCTTCTCCCCTTTAATAGTGTCCATTTTTGCAGTTAGCCATGTCCTCTACAATAACTTTGGCTGCTGATTTTTGTATGTATCCAGTCTTGGACTAGGGTACCTAGGGCCCACAGGTGGAGTTGACTCTAGGGGCCCACCAGTTGAGCTGTTTCAGGGCCCACCGGTGGAGTTTATTTTAGGGGCCCACCCTAGAGCTACTGTAAATGACTTCACATGCTTCTTGCTTTTTTCCTCTCTTTCTATGCGTTTTTGCCTCTTCTGCGGATGTATATGCTGTTAAAAAGACAACTCCAGATCTACCATGCTCAGGGGCCCACCGGGGGTTTCCCCTATACTTAGCCTGTTTTAATGGGCATATTAGCTATTTTCTAAGTCTATTTTATGCATATTAAAAGTTTCAAGTTTTAGCCCTTAGAAGTGTTCATTGATATTGTTAATAGAGTGGACTATAAGTTGTAACGTCTCAGCGATATTGGTCATTGGGAGCCTTTGAGAAGAAGAGGAACTAGGAGGACTGCTGCCCTGCCAAATCTGTGTGTGAGTAAGTGCATGGTACAGACCTGACATGTGATTTGGTTTGTCCTGAGGTGGTAGTGTGATTGAGATGCAAAGGACCAAGATAGACTGAACAAATCCCCTGAGACACAATGAACTGATATTGATTGGTGTATGACACACCCACTCTTGTGTAACCACCCAATTTTGTTGTGCCTCTAAGTCTGCATTAAGACATTCAGCTTTGTAGTGCAGTTTTTGAAGCCAAAATCAGGAATGGGTCACAATTGGAAAATACCTAGTAAGGAAAGACTAAGTTAGAACAGCCAGACCAGGGTAAAGGTGGTGCCTGAGCCAGACTTGTGGTATTGGCACTACATCCCCTTTTGTATGCCCTGCAGAAGAACGCCAGACAGGGAAAAGGTGGTCCCTGAGCCAGACTTGTGGTATTGTCCTACACTGCCTGTATGTATGACTGCAGAAAACAGCCAGACCAGGGTAAAGGTGGTGCTGAGCCAGATTGTGGTATTTGCTCTCCCACTGCCCTGTATGTATGCCCTGCAGAAGAACAGACCAGGGTAAAGGTGGTGCCTGGCCAGACTTGTGGTAATTGGCTCACACTGCCCTGTATGTATGACCTGCAGCAGAACAGCAGCCCAGGGTAAAGGTGGTCCCTGACCCAGACTTGTGGTATTGGCTCTACACTGCCTGTATGTATGACTGCAGAAGAACAGCCAGCCCAGGGTAAAGGTGGTGCTGAGCAGACTTGTGGTATTGGCTCTACACTGCAGTATGTATAACCTGCGAAGAAAACCAGCCCGGGGTAAAGGTGGTCCCTGAGCCAGACTTGTGGTATTGGCTCTAAAACTGCCTGTATGTATGACTGCAGAAGAAGAGCCAGCCAGGGTAAAGGTGGTGCCTGAGCCAGACTTGTGGTATTGTCCCTACCTGCCCTGAAATGTATGCCCTGCAGAAGAAACAGACATGGGTAAAGGTGGTCCTGAGCCAGACTTGTGGTATTGGCTTACACTGCCTGTATGTATGCCTGCAGAAAAAACGCCAGACCAGGGTAAAGGGGGTGTGAGCCAGACTTGTGGATTGGTCTACACTGCGCCTGTATGTATGCCCTGAGAAGAACCAGCCAGACCAGGGTAAAGGTGGTGCCTGAGCCAGATTGTGGTATTGGCTCTACACTGCCCCTGTATGTAGGGACCTGCAGAAGAACAGCCAAAACCAGGGTAAAGGTGGTCCCTGAGCAGACTTGTGGTATTGACTCTCACTGCCCTCTAGTATGACCTGCAGAAGAACAGCCAGACCAGGGTAACGGTGGTGCCTGAGCCAGACTTGTGGTATTGGCTCTACATGTCCTGTATGTATGACCTGCAGAAGAACAGCCAGACCAGGGTAAAGGTGGTGCCTGAGCCAGACTTGTGGTATTGACTCTATACTGCCCTCTACGTATGACCTGCAGAAGAACAGCCAGACCAGGGTAACGGTGGTGCCTGAGCCAGACTTGTGGTATTGGCTCTACACTGTCCTGTATGTATGACCTGCAGAAGAACAGCCAGACAAGGGTAAAGGTGGTGCCTGAGCCAGACTTGTGGTATTGGCTCTACACTGCCTTGTATGTATGACCTGCAGAAGAACAGCCAGACCAGGGTAAAGGTGGTGCCTGAGCCAGACTTGTGGTATTGGCTCTACACTGTCCTGTATGTATGACCTGCAGAAGAACAGCTTCATACATTTTGGCACATTCTACTCTGCCTTAAAGCTATTTAGAACTGGCCTGTCAGCGCCGGGATTCGTACATGTCATCCATAGTATGCACTGAGCCTAAGACTTCTCCTTTTTTAAATTCATTATTTGTTTTGTCTTCAAAAACTGCATATAAAAAACTGAACGTTTGAAAACGGCCTTACAGATACAACCAATGTGCTATACAGTTCATCTGTTGCACTTTTCTTTGGTCTAATTACCTCCTTTCTTTAAGGGAGAAGTTACCTCACGAGGGAAGTTACAGCATATTACACATCAATTTGACAACTCCCTCCACAGACACCTGCCAGATGCATAATAGGGGCTTGAAAATTTTGAGGTACATATTATTTCCTCTTTCCTTTCCCTTTTACACAATCAATGGGCCCATGTGTGGGACAGGGAATGGCATGATTCTCATGCTGTATCCCGATCATTTATGTCTCCCATAACACCGTCTGTGAGAGGCAGCCAAATCTACCCTGTGGGGTGTCGGATAGATCCCGGGAGAGCGTGACTCGTTTAGGGTAGGGGGGACGGGTGGGGCTGGCCCACTGGGAAACAGGGAAAATTCTGGTGGGCCCCTGAGCCTGGCAGACCTGAAGTTTCTTTTAAAAATGCATATAGTCGAGGCAAAAAGGCAGAGAAAATCAAAAAAAAAGGCAAGTATAGGAAGCTATAAACGGGTGGGAAAGGGGATTTGGTGCCTAATCAAATAAGGATATAACAACCCCCATGGGGAAAATTCAGCCCACTCTTTACCTCCTTGCACCCTCTTTCTTACCTGGGAGGAAAAGGTCCCTAAACGGGCGTACCCATGTACCCCGTTCCCCCCCCTGCATATACGTTCTGTAGGGGTTGGTCCAGAATCAAAAACCCGTTGGGGCCCCCTAATCAACTCCCCCCGTTGGGCCCCAAAAGAAAAAAATAGTGGACACTAGACAACCCCGATCCCAAAACTGGACCAGTATTTGAAAAGAGGTAGTTGATGATTTTTCAACAACAACCTGATGGTCAAAGGCAACATCTTTGCTGAGTTTTTTGGAAGACAAGCTTAAAAACAGTTGAAATTTCCCATTTGGGTTAACATTGTAGGGTACATTTACACATGCAGAATGCAGACCTTGTTATTGTTGAATTCAGTAACTTTCTTAATATACAGTTTTTGCACATGTTTTATTCCAATTACGTAGAGATGTGGTTTTACTGAATCTTAGAAACAAAACGCAAAAAGAAGCAAAAAATTTTTTTCATGTGCCATTTAAACTTGTAAGCTTAGTGGACCCCCGAGACGGGGGCTAATTAGCATGGGTTAGGTACTATAATCATGTGGGAGTTTAATGGGGTTTTTTTTCATTTGTTAAAATATTGATTCATAAAAAGGTAAAGGGAATCTACCACTGGGTTTAGGCATGCTTGATCACCAACATGTCCTTCTGACGTTTGGGTGTAGCGTCTCAAAACTACCTGTATGAATTCTTAAGGGGTTTTCTGCTACAAAGAAAAGTTTCAAATTGTAGGGAACACAAAAAAAAAGAAAATTTTCCAAAAATATTGCTTTGTTCCTTGTTTTCCCCAAGGAGTACAAGTGAATTTTGACCTCTTAACGATTCTGGGGGTGGATCCCTGGCAGCAGGATGGCGTAAGCCCCTACCCGGGGGTGGAATTAGTGGGGCCCGGTTTTTCGTCAGAGCCGCCCAAACGGGTGGTTTGCTGCGGGGGGGTGTCCCTCAGGTCACTACCCTGGCGGGGTTGCCTGCGGGGCGGCCAAGGGTCGGGAAAAAGGAACGGCAGGGAGGCTCATTAAG